>BQNB010054220.1:0-33023 GCA_026074375.1 Tanacetum coccineum | reverse complement strand
TGGAGAAATTTTATGAAGAAAAAAACACATAAAATATACGTGTCAAATTTATAAAAACAAAAAACTTGAAAAAAATGAGGTAATTAAAAAAACTTTAGTGGTTTAATTTTAAATAAATTATATAGAGTTAAGTGTAAATTTATAAATTTACAAATTTTATTATAACTTTAAAAAAAACAAGTAACCCCTTAAACTTTCATAACTTATAAACAGAAAAAATAAAAATTTAATATATATTTAAAAAAACCATAATGTACAAAGCCTCGTGCATGCACGGGGATTAAAACTAGTTATGAAGTACAACAAAAAAAATTCAAATAATTTTTTTGCATTAGAGTAGAATTAGTTATAATACCTAGAAGATAATTTCGTAAATAAAAGAGTCATCTAGTCATCTCTTCTTCACGTGTAATTTGGCCAGACAGCTTTCATGTAAGATCTCTCAATGGTGGGTTACCCCTTTTGTCGAAGTTAATTCCTATGGTGAATGGCGCTCTTGGCTCGTGTCGTTGCGGCTCTCCTCCAAACACAAACTGATTCTTGAAGGCGTTTTTTTATGTTATGTGGTGGCACCTTTGGTCATACCGGAACAAGTTACTTTTTGATTCTAAAATTCCTTTGAAGGCGATGATTTTTGATGACATTGTGTCTGGGTCGTTTTATTGGTGTAGGTATCGATGTAAAGCCTCGTTTAGTTGGAACGATTGGCTTAAAAACCCATATCTTGTTTCCTTGTAATTCTAGCTCCTTGCTAGTTTTTTGATCGAATAAATTGCTGTTCCAAAAAAAATCTAATACCATACATTTGAAATCGTACAATACTTTTTTGTTGTTTAAAAAAGATTATTGTCTGATTTTATATAAATAGAATAAAAAAAATTACAAAATGTATCCTCAACTTTTAACTATTTATTTTTAACTAGTTACGATTTTTTTATATAATAAACATTATTTCTCAAATATATAACACATATCTACCGATTCATTCAAATAAAAAAAACCGTGGAAAAATCTTTGAATTACAAACAAAACGAGTCAAATATTGCAATGCTTCAAAACACATCATAAACTACCTAATAACTTTAAAATAAACGACATGAGTCAGGAACGTACAATTCTGTGAAAGTTTAAATTATATAAATAACCTATATGTTTTTGCCATTTACGACTATAAACAGATTTCGCATTCATATTTATATTTATATATAAACTAAAATTCATTCGCTCTATAAATAACGTATACTCTCGCCCCAACGACAAATATTCATTCAAATTCCGTGATTGTTAAAAAAATGCTCAGTGAAATAAAATACATGTATTGCATACAAGTCAGCCCCGTCGCAACGCGTGGACACATTCCCACTCAATATTCATTTGAAATCGATTCGCAAAAAATTATGGTCCGTCGCAATGTGCGAGGTATCTTGCTTGTTATTATTATACCTTCAAGTTTATCAGGTTAACCCGATAACAAACTAGTTAAAATCCTAACCCGACCCTATTAGGTTATCAGGTTTATCGGGTCAACCCGATAAGCTGAATTGGACCCGAATCAACCCGACCTTATAAGGCTTAACCGGGTTCAGGCCGAGTCGGGTCGGGTTGACCTATTTAACACCCCTACATACGCATACCCAAAGGCACTTTTACGTAACATTTGGTACGTTGTAATCTAATTTTTATATATTTTAATTGATGCTATTCACTCTTCACGTCTCAATCATTATGTAACTTATTATGATTTCAACTATTTATATCTTACTTTATTTTTTACTAGTAGGGTATTCGCGTGTTGCAGCAACGAGTATCCTGTGATTAAAGTTCATGCGCCAACAAAATAACAATGAGCGGACAGTTTATGAAGGCTCCAATCTTATATTTGTATTGTTTTGCATAGTGTCGACCCTTTATCACTTTCTAAAGGAAAAAATATCATGTCTTTGAGCGAGAAGTTTTAGTTTGTTACTTTATCACTTTCTAAAGGAGTAAATTGCATCATTTATCCCTGTGGTTTATGCCAAATCCCTAGCCTCGTCCATGATCTTTTTTTGCATGAATCTTCCTTATCTCGAAACTATGTAACACCAGAGATAAAGACGATAAGGACGAACGATGTTACATAGTTTTAGGCCAAAAACATAAGATAAGGACGAACAAACATGATATAAAGACGAACGGTGTTACATAGTTTCAAGATAAGAACGATTCATGCAAAAAAAGATTAGAGACGAGGCTAGGGATTTCGCCTAAACCATAGGGACGAACGGTGCAATTTACTCTTTTCTAAAGCAATAAGTTCGTCGATTAGAACGATGTCTTTTCTAAGCGATGTAAACATTACTATGTATATTTTATACTACTAAACTCCTAGTAATGTAAATTTTGAATAGAGTAATTCTTTTGATTATTATTTTGAAATGAATGAAGTAATTGATTTAAGGGTAAATTACACCGTTGGTCCTTAAACTCCACCCCGTTTGCCCGTTTGGTCCCCATATAACGGGGATTCTCATACGGGGTCCCTTTTTGATACTGTAGTTACCCGTTTGGTCTCCGGAGCCTCGTTGTGAGTAACGGCTGTTATCTCCGTCGTTGTCCTAGCCACGTCGCCCTTTCACGAAGGGCAGTATCGACTTTTCACATTATATTTGATTGCGTCGTTGGTCCCTGACCACTTTGTTAATACAGTGCTTTTATTGTATATTATTTTTGTCGTTTTTCGATTGCACGGTTGGTCCCTATGACAATATCTTCCACTCGCTCTCCCGCCAGAATCTATTTTTACGCACCATTTATGGCTGTTAATTTATTTTCTACTACACGGTTGGTCCCTGTGAGTTTTTTTCTCACTATTTAATTACTTTAATGCGATTATGGTGTTAACCTTGAATTAATATGAGTATAGTGTGTATTATGTGTGGGTATATTATGTTTGATAAGTAGGAATAGTCAAATACATTGAAAATTTTTAACTGATTACAACAAAGTTACAAAGGGGCTTTGGACAGTCCCCAAATACCTTAGTGAGCCATTGTAACAACAATTTTAAATAAACATTCTACAATGAAGGATAATCAAACACTAGCAGATGACGGAATGTATTCAAAAACCTTATGATCAAGTTTTTTATATCCCATATCAGACATTGCAAAAGGCGGAATGAAACAATGAAGGTAATCATCAACCACTTCATTAGATCCCATATCATAAATCTCACGCAGAGTCTTTGATATTAGGTTGTATTGTACAACCTTTCCAGACAAGTTCATCACCAAAAAATAATCCTATTCCCTTTCTCCCAAAACAAGGCTCCAAACAATGTACCGAATCGACTATCCTTCAGGAAGTGAAGTTATAAAGTCATCAGTATCAACAATGTACTTAATCGACCACACAGAACACCCTTTCGTCATCTCGTAGATAGTAAACTCGCTAGATCCAATATAATATCTACGAATAAGAACCAAACACCCACGCGACTCGAACAATTTCCCTTCCATATGTAACATGTGAGGTATTTGTATGCCTATTATCATTGGAATCATACTGCCATAAGATACAAAGAAATTTCTTCCCTGTTGCAATCTTTGAGGGATTTGTAGGGTTGTTATAATTGGATGCTTATGGTCTTCAATATTTAACTAGTAATACGTAAGCTGCCTATTCTCAGTTTCTAGTCAATGTAAGGCATCATTCCAATAGATTGCACTATCAAAATGTACAAAAAAAGTACATAAACCGCTTCCTGCATAGGCTCCAATTGCAGAGTAAATTTGTATAACAATCTCACAAGTGTTGCTTCCAGCATGCACAACTTTGTATTCGGGTGATTTTATATGTTCAAAATGCCAATCTCAACCCATCACATTCATAAAACTTTGAATCATCGTGAGCCGAAAATTTGTTTATGAAAGCATTTAAAAACCAGATTAGTGGATCTATATATACTAAATCAAAACGAGTCCCCCCCCCCCATACGACACACAGAAGGCAACCATTGCAAGACTACAAGATGTTAACATTATCAACTGCCTCGGTGTAGCTAAGAGTAAATGACTTGTTACTAGTGTATTTTCTTGACTTAATTTTGGTATCTAACGTGACAAAAACACAATGGAATGAAGATGTAATGTGATTAAGAAAAAGACCAGCAAGAAGATATATTTTTCGGATCTACTCAGGTTCGGGAGTGTAGATCAGGGGGAAGGGGGGGGGGGGGATAGTGATAATTCTGTGTGGGAGCGGGCGGGGGGGAGGGGGTTGGTGTTGTGCGGGGGTGTTAAAAGATAAACTCAGAGAATAGGCAATCGGTATAAGATTTTGAGTTAAAAGTCATCGTTAGTAAGGACTTTATGTTGTGGTGCATAGGTTCTACGAGCATGTGTGATTTGCTTATGTGACATCATCTCCAATATCTAGTGACCTTTTGATGAAGTGAATTTGTGCAAAAGAGTTAATATTGTTGGTTGTGGATGACTTAATTTATGGTTGTTGTAGTATGTTTGACTACATTTACCCTTAAATAACAAAACCAAGATGAGAAGATAAACCCAAGTTGTGAGGGACGAATTTTGCAATCAACCTATATATTTTCCCGCATTAAATGCCACACATCGAGTTGTGTCAGAAATAGTGAAACAGCATGCAATTTATATTAATGTAAACGTTTGCTTGCCTTGGATTGGACCTCACCTATAAGTACTTTAGCTGATACCTTAAATTGTGTTGGTATTGATGTATTTATTACATGATATTAGGGTAAATTACACACTTGTCCTATACTTAGGCCGATTGTGTGTTTTGCCCTTTATCCCAATTTTACTCAATGTTTTATAATGTGGCACATGTTTGTAATTGTTAGGAATACAAAGTATCGATTCACTTCCATTAATATTCATTAGATAGCTCGTTAAGTACTATATGGAAACTTTAGTAGGCTAGTAATCCAAGGCCCATGTGAAAGCATGAAATCCAAGCCCTAACGGCCTAATAAGCATATATAAACCCTTTCCATGCTATGGAAAGGGTGTTGGTTGTTCATTTTTTTATATAATAACATTGCATTTTCTTTCTTACTTTCTCTCTTTAAGTGTTCATCCAACCACCTCTCTTTCTCTCTCTAAAACTCTTCACTGATTCTAAAGCTTGTGTGCATTAAGATATCCTACAATTGGTATCAAGAGCCATGGTGTGTTTATGAAGGTTGTGTGTGCGTTTGTTACTCTTTTAGGCGTGTTTGTTGGTTCGAACATATCAAAAAGTTTTCACTTTTGAGGGTTTAAAAACCATAAAGCTTTAATCTTTCTTCTTTATTTATCTTAGTATATGCAAGTTGTACAAGAAACTCTTTGAAAAAACATAAAAAAATTCATCTTTTTGAGTCTTTTTGGTTCGAAAAATGATTTTGTACCTTGAATCTTGATTTTAAAATTTTCGTGTCAAAAATGTTAAAGTTTGTGTTTTAAAGGTTCTAATAGTCTTAGATAGGTAAGAAGTACAAGAAAAATCAGATAAAAACGTCAAAAAGTAAGTCTTTTTTAGATTTTTGTGTTTTGAGTTTCATGCTTCTTAAGGCGAGTTATACGTGTTACTTAAAGCGAATTATACGTGTTTTTTTAGGCAAGTTATACGTGTTTATCAAGGAGAGTAATACGTGTTTCTTTAGGCGAGTTACACACATTTCTTAAGGCGAGTTATACGTGTTTATCAAGGCGAGTAATACATGTTTCTTTAGGCGATTTATACATATTTCTTAAGGCGAGTTATACATGTTTATTAAGGCGAGTAATATGTATTTCTTAAGGCGAGTTATACGTATTTATTAAGGCGAGTAATACGTGTTTCTTAAGGCGAGTAATACATGTTTCTTAAGGCGAGTTATACGTTTTTCTCAAGGCGAGTAATACGTTTAATCTTCAGGCGAATTATACATATCTCACTAGGCGAATTATACGTATATTTGGCGATTTATATGTTGTTCTCTTAGGCGACTTATACATCATCATTTGGGCGATTTATACTTCATCATTTGGGCGATTTATACATCAACTTTTGAGGTGATTTATACGCTTTGCTTGGGAGATTTATACGCTTTACTTGAGAGAACTATACACTTTCATTAGGTGAATTATACGGTTGTTATTTGATTTGTAAAATCCCGTGAAAATTTGATTTCTCGATTTTATCAAGAATTGTAAAATCTCGTGTATTCCAAAGACTCAATCACTTTAATCAAATCTCACTTTAACACAACAACCTCCAATCATTGTTCGACCATCTTTCATCTTAATCACATATCAAATTAAAATGGATTCAATCATTCCAATTGGTCAAAAGAATACTCTTGCTGAGTACATGATACTCTTTGGTGCTGACAATCGTCCACCAATGTTGGACAAAGACCTTAAGTCAGGAGTCGCTTAGTGCCTTATTCTAATCCTTGACGATTCCAGGTACATTTACAACTACTCTACCACAACTCTCCATTTCGGGAAAAGAAGTCTTCTTCATGGCCATCAGTTGATACACCATTTGCAATACACTTCTAATGTAGGAAAAGTCTTCTCCATTTCTCATTTCTCCCTTTCAACCTCGGGACTAGTCATCTTAACTTCCACCCACCTTAGGAATCTTTACATCTTCAAGAGGATCTCTTCACAGTGTCGATATCGGGTTTACACCCTTGGTAGCTCAAATCCACCATTGCCCACTAGCACACCGACTACACTTGGTCTTGACACGTCTTCATACCAATCGCCGATCTACATTACCAAGAACTAGATTTCACTCCTTTCTAGACATACTCGTTCCGAACAATACCGTAGGTATTTTTCCTTCGGGACGACTCGGTCATAACGACTCGCATGAGACTCTCTCCATGCAGTCAGTAGGAGTAGGGTTACTTGCATAAGAATCCAAAGCAGGGTAAAAATTATTTTCTCCTTCCGAAAGCTTGACCGAAACATTTATCCTAATTATCAAGCGTTTTAATGGTGACGATTTACCTTACATAGCGTGGTTCTTCCTAAATTAAGCATAGTTGATAAAGTTATGCATAATTGAGGATCAAACGACATCATGTCCATCCTCGTCAAAACGTTCCTTTTTCATACGCTACACGCGTAAGTTATATAAAATTTTTTTAATGAAATAAAAATAGGATTGTTTTAAAAGAAAGAAAAGAAGATAACATCATTTCATCTTCCATTATTATTATTATTTTAAAATGTATATATATATATATATATATATATATATATATATATATATATATATATATATATATATAGAGAGAGAGAGAGAGAGAGAGAGAGAGAGAGAGAGAGAGAGAGTGAGAGAGTGAGAGAGAAGATTTATTTGACACCATAGGGGCAGTTTATGAAATTTGAAAACATATTTTTCCATTGTTTACACAAACAGTTTACACAACAAAATCAGTATGATTCGCGCAACGACATTTGTTCAACACACAATTTCGTTATTGCAATTCACAGCTTTAAAATCATCAATCCTACGAAGCATCGTTTAATATAGTTTGGTCAACGGTCACAACAAGTTTCAAAAATAATACCCACTCATGGATAATGCAAGTAAGTCTCATACGCGTGCGAAAGATCCACCAACCGGAATCATTGCACACTCGGGGTTGAGTCAATCTAGTAACAGGGCTACTCAAAACATCAACATCCACAATCACACAAAACTAATAATCAAGGATAATCATAATCTCATAACCATAATAGTAATAACAATGTTAGGGGTAGTAACAACGTTTAAAAAAAACCAACCAAAAATCCCCGAAGGTTTACAATCTCCTAAAATTTTATACCGATTCAAGACCGATACATCCCATCATGATGATTCTAAGTGTCTAATACAGGAATCCTAACATATCTGAATAGCTGCGGTGTTTACAAAAACAAAATACACCCGGCAGCATGACCTCACTAACTGGCACTAGCAGTTTAGTAGCTATACAAACGGTCATAATCTAATCCAAAAATCAAAATAAATTACTAATATGACTACTGAGGTCCTGGTGATCTTCTCTCTAGCTCTGCAAGTCGCCTATCCATCCTTAAAATACATTGTATCAGTGTGCTCTCTCGGCTGCTCATCTCTGAAACTGTAGTCTGCAGCTGCTGAATTTGTGTATCTCTCTGCTGCACTGCTGCCTGCACCTGCTGAGTTAGTCCAGCAATCACCTCATCTCTCTAGGTCACAGTCTGCTGACCCTGTACCACCTGGGCACCAATCTGCTCAAATCTGTCTACGGCATGAACCATCTGGGATGCCATCACCTGCACCTGTCCCTCAATAGCAAAATCCCTCGGGCCGATCTCTCCAATGGAAATAACAGCTGCTACCTCAGCATCACTCACCTGGATCACCTTCTTCATAAGCTGTCCATGTCCGTACTCGAGGTTACCCAAACGGGTACTCAAGTCCTCGATCACTGATAGGGGTAGAGGAAGTCCAGGTGTTGGGAAGGGAAAGGATTATCCTTCAGCAGTAGCAGTGGATGGACCTCCAACCTCATAGACGCTCGGTGAGGGCACCGCTGGCATTGGAGGATGGACCTCCTCCTCATCAAATCCCTCGGAGTCATCATCCTCAAAATCATCATCGCCAAACAGCATGGCAATGTCCTCATCCATATCAACCACTGGAGCGATCATCTGCTCCTCCGCCTCGACTATCGACTCAGCAATCGCATCCACTATCGGGCCAACTATCGGCTCGTCCGCTACAACTCCCAGCTCTCCAAGTAAAGGCACATTTGCCTCAATCCACTCGTTGTTGTTGTTCGGGTTACCAGCATACCCTGGTAGCGGTCCGGGGCGCAAAGAAATCATAAGCTGGATGCGGCTCCGGCTCATCTACAGGAAAGTCAAACACGCGGTCCGGCGACAAAGGTTCGCCCATGATACTACAAAATAAAGAAGTACTTATATTAGTAACCATCATACATGTTTTTTTTAATCATATGTAAAATTATACTCATCACATACTAGGATGCTTTCATGATATTGCATTAAATGCATAGAGAAATTAAATTTTTTCGCGAGATGCGAATACCGAGTTATATACCCATACATCATAGAACGGATGCCGAATATATATATAATATAAATATAAATCTATAAAAATTATATTATAATATATATATATATATATATATATATACTTATATAATCATTACTTATACCAAGTGTATCCCACTTGTTACGCACATAATATGCAATCAAATATACCACATAAGGCACATAAGGGATCGGGAACGATGCGTGTGCAGATATCGGACAATGGTGAAAGACTCGTGAAACTTTTTCAAAAACAGTTGTAGTCCAAGTTTTGTAAAACGACTTAGTTCGCTACAACTCGTGCTCTGGTACCAAATTACGATACGCAGCGGAATACAACATTTGGGGTGCTACTTCATAATACATGCACACGAGTCCCAGTAAACGTTCAAAGATACGTTTATAAAACCCAATTCATTTATTAGAAAGATCAGAGTTACATAGGTCCCAATACCATTATAGAAATTATTTCTAAAAGTCACAACACGACTTGATTTCTAAAACACTTGTTTAGTTTATGACACTACTTCACCGAGACACCGTCCTTGATATCCGCGTTCCGTCCCATCCAAGCCATCAACAATACCTAACCTGAGATACATGCTTAAAAACGTCAACAAAACGTTGAGTGAATTCATAGAGTTTACAAATAACAGTTAGAACGCATATTTGGTTCAACAAAACATATAACATTGCTCGTAAGACAAGTTATAAAAATATTGATTTCCAACTAAATGAGCCCATGTACTGATACTTAACACATTCATTCCCGTAGGACGAAATTATGTCCGAGAAGTATGCCACTTCTCCTAATACTAACTACAAAATGTCTGTTTAACAAGGTGGTCACAACTGATTCAAACCCCGGACAGGGTTGTCAAACCCAATAGATCTATTTAATGCATTAGCGTTCACCCACAACAGGGCAACTAACGGCTATACAGAAAAAGACATATACTTAATAGTAAATGGAATCATATTTAGTATCAAAACATATTGCGTTCTTATTTTCATAAAACAGCAAGTATCCCTCTCGCGGGTTTCAAAACATTTAAAACACTTATAAGCGAGGCTATGAACTCACCTTGATCGAAGCCGAAGATCAAATAATTGAAACAATCCACGGGGAACTAACGAACACGATCACGACCTATAATTAGAGTCGTTCGATTACTATACCGAAAAGTAATATCAACGATGCGTACATCGTATCAACAAAATCATATATATAGTATATATATATATGTATATATTCATACATGTGATGAGAAATCCACTTGCGCCTTAGATCCTAAAACCCCACGATATTAGGTTACGATCGGTCTTTTATTTACATCATACATTGCTTAATCGATTACTTTCTATTTTAAGAAACTTTCTATTTTTGGAAAGTTACTATATTCGGAAAGTTACCATATTTAGTAAGTCTCGTTAACAAAATATATTTGTGATAATATTTAGTTATCTCGTCGAACTTTCGACATTCAAGTTGATTATTAATTACCCATATCGGGATACGAAAAGTTACTATTTTAATAAATATATTCATTTATAAAAGTTGCTAAGTCTAATGTTATACTTGTAAAAATAATAATGTTTATTATTTTTATAAACATTCAATAAGTCTTATATTAACCCGTTAACTTTTTAAAGTCAAATGACTTTTATAATTAAATATATTTTTACCCAAATCTGACCCGCGTCAAACGATCCTTTAAATCACATTTTCACGATTCGGATAAAGAAGAGATTTTATGCGAAACGATATTCCGGACAACTTTTTAGTTTTAGCCAAGACCTGAATCTCGACAGAAAATGATCAAAATGCCCCTGCAAGAATCTGCTGTAACTTGTATTTTTAATAAAAACGCAGCAGTTTGACCATCGGTTTTGACCGGCTATATCACGTTTTCGTGACTTTGACCAAAAAGAGATTTTATAGAAAACGTCATTTCGGACAACTTTCGTGTTTCGCCGGAAGGCCGAAACGGAATCGAAAGTGCTCAAAATCGCCGTTTAGAATTCGGGACAGAAAGTATGAATTACCAAGTGCTGTTTGCAATTTATAAGTTTTTCAAAACTTGTTTTCGCCGTAACTTCTTCGTTATAAGGAGTTACGGGACGTTCGAATTATTGAAACGTACATTAGGACGAACTCTATCATATTTCATCATCAAAAATCAGATTTTATGATTTTTCGAACCTCGTTTACTGAGCCAAACTTTCTGCTCAAAATTAACTTTTACAAAACTTATCGAAACTTCATTTTTACCTCACAACGACATCAAAATACGCCTAGCTAACCTATCTCCGTCAACTAATCAACCCATTCACAATATCTTCTAACCAACGCAAGTGTCAGACCTCATCACATATAATATACTAAATTAAATTAAGGACGAAACAATAAAATAAACGTAACTAGGATACTTACAACAACACACGAGGTGTTGGTTTCGGCTTTCTTTGTGGTTCGAACCCACGGACGCAACCCAAATGAATGACCCGAACCATTTTTAACGAAACCTACTTCGACAATACCTTAATCTATCCATTTTAAACAACCCCTCAACTCGAAATCTTATGAATCAAACCCGAACTCCAACTCCGAAAATATTCATTGCATGTTGGATTTTCTTAAAAGCCCTTACGAGAATCTGCTGAACTATATATTTTTATAAAAATACAGAAGTTTGACTCTCGATTTTGACCCGTTATATTGCATTTTCACAACTTTGACCAAAAAGAGGCTTTATGTAAAACGTAATTCCGAACAACTTTCGTGTTTCGCCGAAAGGGACTCGAAAGTGCTCAAAACGTCAAATTACTAAACCTGTCCGATTTAATATATACTAAAAATGACCCATTTTTTTACTAAAGTGTATATTTCGATTTCGCTCCAGTTTATTCGTTATTGGGAGTTAGAAGTCCCATTTTATATCAAAACGATTGTCTCAGATAGCTTTATCATAATTCAAAGCCTAAAATCATATTTTACAAAATCTCGATCCCATCCCCCGTAATGGCATGCCAAACTCTGCTCTGCGTTTTACAATTTTATAAAACACCAAAAAAAATCATTTTTAGACCTTTCAACCCAACTAAACATGTCTATAATGACAATAAATTTTATCTCAAAACCCACTTAGATTATTTTTATAACATGATTAACTAATCGGCGCAATATATAAAGGAACGAATTACATCACATGCATGCCTCGATCAATAATAATCGTAAAACAATCAAATGATTATGAAAGAATTCCTCACACAGGCTCATTGAGCTAAAAGAAAAAATATATCGGAACTCGGAGTGTTCCTCGTATTCCTTCTTTGGCCGCCACCCTCGGAACCCACAATCGAAACCAAAACCAAAACCTCTAATAACACTCTAAATTAACTATCCAAAATGAGATCAAACCTAATTTAACAAGCCCACACCCTATTTGGGGTGTTTGCTCGGTTCGAACCCCACATAAACAAACAAACCAACCCGAAACCCTTTCCAAACAAAGCTCCCTTCAAACTTCAATTTACAATACCCAAATCTTTCTTAAGCCAACTCAAACCGAAACCGTTATAAGTTTGTGTTCAGTTTGAGACCCAAACCGCACCAAGAACCTACTTTCAATATTTTATCAACCCAAAAATCTTCAAAATCTTATATTAGTCAAGTGTGACAACATGCATAAAACCTTATGCATGTGTTTATTTTCACAATAGATGACTAAACAATCATCATCTAAATCTTATTCAAAAGCTAGAAAAATCACCACACCAATGGTGTTGGTGTTTCGGGTTCGACGAGCACAAAAGGAGAAGAAAGGGGGCCAAGAACTAGCTTGCACCTTAACCTATTCCTTTCTATATCATTTTTAAGTAGGACTTATGGGTTATCAATGATCAAAATAAAAAAAATAATGAGTGTGTTTGTGTTGGTGTTTCTGGCCGAGCAAAGAACAAGAGAGGGAGAAGAGAAGTTTTCTTTACTATGTGTCATGTATGTGAGATATAATGGGTTATACTTTACTTGAAGCCATCAAACATAATGATTTCACATTTTTGGAAACCAAAATGTTGAGTGTGGTTGTGGTCTAGGCGCCGGCTACAATGGCTAGGGGTAGGAGCCATGCAATTTTTTTTTCTTTTTATTACTTTGTTAAAAACTTGTGTAGCATTTTAATTTAAAGTTAACTTAACAAGGTTTAAATAAAACGCGAACCATAAATGTGAGCTTTGGTCACGGACAAGGAACAAAGACGATGAGATTTTAAAAATAATAACTTACGGTCAAGAAAATAATAACGGGGCGCGTCGTAGCTCTTTACGATACTCAAAACGATTAACGAACGCGCTATCAAACGATGATTCACGAAACGTCAAAAATAAACATTTTAAATTCCCGTTCGCAATAAAATACGAAAATAATTATTTACGACAAATAAAATTTTAAATGTCGACATTCGCTTACGAGAAACTTGTAAAATAATAATAATAACGTCGAACTCGCGATTGTCATACGCGTCGTGAAACCTAGGTTGTTACATTCCACCCACTTTAAAGGAGCGCCGTCCTCGGTGCTCGTCCTTTCTTACTTGCCTTATCGTTCGTTTGCGGCATGACGGCTTCTCATCATCGTGCAGATTCCTACGTCCTTTCAAAATAAATGTGCGGTACAATACTCGCTCCGACTATTCCGGATGGAAAAACAACAAAACAAGCGGTAAATTATACCTATGAAATCAAAACAAAATCATAGTAGCTCTTATCAAAAGAGGCAAAAACAAGTCGCGGAAATATATTCGACAAAACCAAATCACGTCGTTCTAACTTTTATAGTCGCGTTCTTCATAAGGGACAATACACGTCACTGAATATATTCGATTAAAATAATTATTACGTCGTCCTCCCGAGAAATTTTCTAAAATGGATGATCGATCCAAACTTAGTTGGGGATCATATAAACAACAAAACCAAGCGCACCTCGCTTATCAAAACCAAGGCTGAAACTTACGTTGTTAATTAAAATCAAAGTATATGTCGCACTCAAATACAGAATTATACCAATATTCAAAACCGAGAATATGCTTCGTTACCAAAAATCCAAAACATACGTCGCTAACTAAAACCAAGATAGACGTCAATAATCAAATTCGATATATATAATTATATCATTATCCAAATTAAAATACTCATCATTATTCAAAACCAAAATACACATGTCTCGTTCAATAATGCCTCACTGGTTGCGAAAAAAAATAATAATCCGAAACACATTAGATCTCCTAATCACCTTACGACATTGTTACACATGCCCACATAATCACATAAGTACCTATTGCAAGCTCGCCATCTTTTACATGTGACATTCGATAATTGGTCCACAATACAAAGGCATTCATCACGCCCGCTCTCAACCAAGCATTGGCGATTATTATCACATATCGTATTCGCTTTCCTTTGGAGTTTTTTTGGCATAATCCTTCATTCTGACACCTAGGTTTCTACCCCTCCGGTCACATTTTCCTCATCGTACCGAGCTTGCCACAAAGTCAAGCCACCTCGACGATAATTCCAACATAAACACAGCTAATTCTAATTTGTCTACACTCACTCTCATGGGTACTTCAAGCCACAATCGTCAACAAGACTTTCGGCGATGTCCACACCTTATTACATCCTAAATTCTCACTCGGGCGATTACACCCATTCGCTTACATCCTAAACCGCATCATTGGCCACGAAAAAGTGACATGAACGCTCACTACCATTTAAAGCACATAACACATAAAGCACATATTCCATATAATTCGGCAGCGACAACCCCGCTACAACACATAATGTCAAATGAAAAATTAAAATCAATTAAGAAAACAATGAGCATCATGGACTTATTGCTCGTTCGACAAGATCAAAAATTTCAATGTTTCTCCATGGCGACTAACATCGTTGGTTTGGTCCCTTCTCATCGCGTAGCATCATTGATGAATCAAATCATCAATTCGAAATACTCACACTCCTAATTTAATACCGCTCGACTTAGGACGTTGGCTATTTTGGTTGTTCCTCCAGTAATAGAAACGGGCGTGACCATTTAGCTAGAATCTCAATCAATTTGCCACTCTTTATGCCCTTAGGTCGTCACGTCTCGGAGTTAGGGCCACTACACTTAACCGTAGGTCAAGTAACGTATAGTGTCTCATTAAAATCCTTTACGTCATCAGGTATACTTACGACTATACTACCACTACACTCCATTATAGGGAATCAATTGATATATTTATGGTATCATACCTCCAATGTAGGAGAAGCCTTCTTTATTTCTCACCTTCAACCTCGGGACTAACCATCTCAGCTTCCACCCACCTTAGGAATCTTTACATCTCCAAGAAGATTCCTTCTCAGTGTCGGTATCAGGTTCACACCCTTGATAGCTCAAATCTATCATTGCTTACTAGCACACCGACTATACTTGGTCTTGACGCGTCTTCATAACAATCACTGCTCCTAAATACTACGAACTAAACATCACTCCTTTTTAGACACACTCGTTCCGAACAATACCGTGGGTATTTCCGCTTCGGAACGACTCGGTCATAATGACTCGCATGAGACTCTCTCCATGCAGTCGATAAGAATAGGGTTACTTGCATAAGTATCTGTAGCAGGGTAAAAATATTTTCTTCTTCCGGAAGCTTGACCCAAACATTTATCTCAATTACCAAGGGTTTTAAGGGTGACGATTTATGCAACATAACGTGGTTCTTCCTAAATTATGCATAGTTGATCAGGTTATGCATAATTGAGGACCAAACGACATCATGTCTTTCCTCGTCAAAACGTTTCTTTTCCATACGCTACATGCGTAGTTTAGTCCCAAGAATTTTTTTTTCGAGGAGTAAAAATCTGATTAGTTCAAAAGAAAGAAAAGAAGATAGCACCACCCTCCATTCTTATTATTAAAAAAAATTATTCATACACATTATGTAAAAAGAATATTTTTATTTTTATAAAATTTTCTTTTTTTAAAGAAAGATTTATTTGATACCATAGGGTCAGTTTATGAAATTTGAAAACACATTTTTCCATTGTTTACACAAACAATTTATACAACATAGTCAATATGATTCGCGCAACGACATTTGTTCAACACACAAATTCGTTATTGTAATTCACAGTTTTAAAATTATCGATTCACAAAACATCATTAGATAAGGTTTGGTCAATGGTCACAGCAAGTTTCAAAAATAATACCCACTCATGGACTATGCAAGCAAGTAACATACACATGCGAAAGATTCGCCAATTAAAGTCACCCAACGCTCGGGGTCAAATCAATCTCTCACAAGCCGAGTGCCTCGGGGGTAACCACGACCTCCAGACTTCACTCATAGTACAACCTATACAATGACACCTCCTCCTAACTCATGGCCGGGAGCAATTACAACAATTGTAATAGCAACACCGAGAATAACATACATACATACAAATTTCCCCCAAAAAGGGATACATCATTGGCTTTCAAAGCCAGTACGTCCAACCGTAACGGTTCTAAGTTTCCAATACGTAAACTACATATACATGAACTCTCCTAGAATTCTAAATCATAAATAATAGCTAAAGAGTACACAATCACCATGCCGGTGATAAGATAAAGCTTTGAGGCAACAATAACCTCAATCCAATAAACCTAAATCTTCTCGAAACCTTCCTAGTTACAAATCCGTGGATGATAAAGGTATGAGGTTTTTGTCTATGGAAAGTATTTCGAGTCTATTTTCCAGAAACGTGGGGCCCACTGCCCAGAAAGTTTTGGATCCAAGGTGAAATTACCATTTTACCCCTATTTATCAAAGCTGCCATATTTTCAAAATTTACTCCACTATACTGGGTGTATTTCCTAAATTGTGCGTCCGAAAAAGCTGAAACGACCGCTCAAATCTAAGTTTGTTCAATATCTAGAACTTACAGTTTTATATATTTAGGTGTTGCTATATAAGTTTTTGAACTTATTACTCATTAAATTCGGGTTCTTAATTTTTGAATAGTTTTGCACCCTTTTCGGCGATATCTCATTCGTCGGGCGTCGATATGACTCCATCCGAATTCCTACATGTACCTAAGAGGTTTCTCTATCTCCTAGTCTAATTTCACAGGTCTTCATAGACCAAAAATATTTTGAAACGTATCCAACAAGCTGCTATCCCAAAGTAGTCCCCAAAGAAATTTTGACAAAAATTTTATAGTTTACGAAAATGAGCGTAATTTGAAATTTATTGATGATTTTGATATGAAACCAATTGGAGGTGATAACCCTAAGTGTCTTCTACAGGTACCATAATTCTCTTTTGAAAAGTTATTACAAAAATATGGAGTTATACTTTTTTTCCCAACAGTATACCAGATTTGACTAGTTTTAGAAAAACGACGATATCTCACTCATCCGGAGGAGATACGACCCTATCCAAAGAACAACATGTACCTCAAACATATACCAACATCTCAATTGGCTTTCCCAGGTGCCGTAAGACCAAAAATAATTCACAATCAACCCCACAACCTGCTGATTACAATCTTCAGTAAAATCTATTTCAAAATCCAACCAAACACCATTTTAATTCCTCCAAATGCCAATACAAAGCCATACCCAATGACTTAACACTCTTTCAAACACATCAACTCATGGGTTTCCAGACTCAAAGGTTTCAAGACTTACTAAGTAGAGGTCGATACAAAAGGATCAAAACGCAAACACACCAACTTTATACGAAGGCTCGAAGATAGTGGTTTCCAAACGACACGTTATGCGAGAATAAGTTAATAACCGTTTTCTAAAACAATGAAGGGTTATGGGATGACATATAAAAGTCACACTCCCATCAACCGAAATTTTTCAACATAATAGGTTACGAAACAACATATACGATTCAAAAGTAATAAAAAAATATTCGAATCGGAGTCGAACAATGAGTCACCCAATGGGATCGACAAACTGTGACTAATCAACATCACCAAAAGATGAAAAGTAAGTCGCGAAAAAGTTTCAAAGATAATCGTATAACAACGATGTTTTTATCACATATCAAAATAATTTTATCATATCGCATCAAATTGTTTAAAGAAATTAAACTCTTCGCAAAAATCGAATATCAAAATATATATGATCGTACATCATAGAATGGATGTCGTATATATTTATATATACTTATATAGTCATTAATTATACATAGTGTCAACCACTTGTTACGCACGTAATATGCAATCAAATATATACCACATAAGGCTTCTAGAATCGGGAATAATGCGCGCTCGGATATCGAACACGATGAAAGACCACGTGAAACTTTCAAAAACATTTTGTAGTCCAAGTTTTGTAAAACGACTTAGTTCGCTATAACTCGTGATCTGATACCATTCTGTAACACCCCCAATATGCGATACGCAGCAGAATTCAACAATTGGGGTGCTACTTCATAAATACATGCACACGAGTCCCAGTAAACGTTACATAGTACGTTTAATAAACACAATTTTTATTCAATTAGAAAGATCAGAGTTACAATGGTCCCCAACATTAATACATAAATTTATTTTCTGAAGTCACATCATGACTTATTTATATTATGACATCGATTCACCGAGGCACCGTCCTTGATATCCGCGTTCCGTCCCATCCAAGCCATTAACAGCAATTTACCTAGGATACATGCTTAAAAACGTCAACAAAACGTTGAGTGAATCCATAAATTTTATATATATATAATAAATTCCGAACACAAGTATCATTTCTCAAAATCATCAAGACATAACGATGTGGATCAGACAAAGTTATAGGAGGATTATTATAAGCCTCATGACATTGAACGTTACCATATAATAAAAATACCCACTATACACCCTCGCTATGAGTGCATATTACTACTCTATACAACGCATCCATAGTGTCATTTTCCCGACACATGACGATAGCCAGTCGTCACGGATTAGAGGTGGCAACCTCCAAATAGTACTATTTCATGTATAAACCTCTACCATTACCCGGTAGTTAACAATTCATGATTTCCGCGGGTCTTTTATCTAGCGAGTTAAGCTAACTTATAATAATCAAGACTACTAGCATACATTCGGGTCCCTTGTGTTCTATTTTTTAAAACAAGCATGTTATCCCCCTCGCGGGTTTATAAAACAATTAAAGTATTAAAATGCGAGGCTATGAACTCACCTTGATCAATAGCCGGTGATCAAATAATGAAGTCTAGCACGATAATTCATAAATGCGATCACGACCTATAATTAGAGTCGCTCGATTACTATACCGAAAAGTATGTTCGACGATGCGTACATCGTATCAACAAAATCATATATATAGTATATATATATGTATATATTCATACATGTGATGAGAAATCCACTTGCGCCTTAGATCCTAAAACCCCACGATATTAGGTTACGATCGGTCTTTTATTTACATCATACATTGCTTAATCGAATACTTTCTATTTTAAGAAACTTTCTATATTTGGAAAGTTACTATATTCGGAAAGTTATCATATTTAGTAAGTCTTGTTATCAAAATATATTTGTGATAATATTTAGTTATCTCGTCGAACTTTCGACATTCAAGTTGATTATTAATTAACCATATCGAGATTATATCCCGTACGTTTACGAAAAGTTACTATTTTTATAAATATATTCATTTATAAAAGTTGCTAAGTCTAATGTTATACTCGTAAAAATAATAATGTTTATTATTTTTATATACATTCAATAAGTCTTATATTAACCCATTGACTTTTTAAAGTCAACATTTGACTTTCTTTGACTTTTATAATTATATATATTTTTACCCAAATCTGATCCGCGCCAAACGATCATTTAAATCACATTTTCATGATTCGGACAAAGAAGAGATTTTATGCGAAACGATATTCCGGTCAACTTTTTAGTTTTAGCCAAGACCTTAATCTCGACAGAAAATGACCAAAATGCCCCTGCAAGAATCTGCTGTAACTTGTATTTTTAATAAAAACGTAGCAGTTTGACCATCGGTTTTGACCCGCTATATCACGTTTTCGTGATTTTGACCAAAAAACGATTTTATAGAAAACGTCATTCCGGACAACTTTCGTGCTTCGCCGGAAGGCCGAAACGGACTCGAAAGTGCTCAAAACGCTCGTTAAAAATCCGGACAGAATGTATTCTTTTGAAAAATAGCTGTTTGGAAATTTTATAAATTTTCAAACTTCGATCGGCCATATCTTATTCGTTTTAAGGAGTTACGGGACGTTCAAATTATCGAAACGTACATTAGGACGAACTCTATCATATTTCAACATTAAAATCAGATTTTATGATTTTTCGAACCTCGTTTACTGAGCCAAACTTTTTGCTCGAAATTAACTTTTACAAAACTTATCGAAACTTTATTTTTACCTCACAACGACATTAAAATACGCCTAGTTAACCTATCTCTGTCAACTAATCAACCCATTCACAATCTATTCTAACCAACGCAAGTGTCGGACCTCATCACATATAATATACTAAATCAAATTAAGGACGAAACAATAAAATAAACGTAACTAGGATACTTACAACAACACACAAGGTGTTGGTTTCGGCTTTCTTTGTGGTTCGAACCCACGGACGCAACCCAAATGAATGACCCGAACCGTTTTTGACGAAACCCACTTCGACAATACCTTAATCTACCCATTTTAAACAACCCCTCAACTCGAAATCTTATGAATCAAACCCGAACTCCAACTCCGAAAATATTCATTGCATGTTGGATTTTCTTATATGGAAACGTAGGCCTTGTTACAAGGATCAATAATATGTAATTAGATCATATTGCATGTCGGTATTTAGGTTGCCGTGGCGATGTTATGGTGGTGGTGGTCGGCCGGATATTGGAGGAGGAAGGATAAGGAAAAGAAATTTCTAAAAGAGTTATAATGGAAGTATAAGCTCCTATTTATAGAAAATGAGTTTAGCCATTTGACAAAAATAGTCCCTCCATCTTTTATTTCTTCAAATTTTGGTTCGTTTTGGGTAAGTGTTTCGTTAAACATAACCGGCCCATATTACTAGTTAGTTACTTTCGTAAACATTTTATCCCGTCGCGATTTATTTTATTTCGAAACATTTATTAAAACGCGTATACTTTAAAAGACAAGTCCGGCTCAAGACAAGGAATAAAACGACGACATTCATAAAAATAATAAATTTACGATCTTAAAAATAACAACGAGATGCGTCAAAAAAATTTACGATGCTCGAAACGGTTAACGAACACGCGGTCAAACGGTGACTCACGAAACGTCAAAAATAAATATTTTACATTTCCGTCCGTATTAAAATACGAAAATAACTATTCATGACAAATAAAATTTTAAATGTCGATGTTTGCTCACACGAATTTATAAAATAATAATTATGACGTCGAATTCGCCTTCATGATATTGCTTCCAACCTGAGGATGGATTACTTGCCAAAGACAAGATAGAGTAATTTAGACAAACAAAGGTCTCGCATCATGATCAAGGTAATCGATAAGCTGCAACTAGAGAGAAGGTTGATGAGGAACTTGGAGAAGTTCATTGGTGGGAGAAAATACATAGAAGACTTCAGACTGCTTGATCAGACAATATGACTTTGTCATATTTTGTCCTACTCCATTTCAAGTCATCCTCTCGTAATTACAAACCTTGTGAATGTGTAAATAAGTAGTGTTAGACTAAAAATAGGCATATATAGTGTTTGAGTACGAATTTTCAAAAATTTATTAGTAAATTCAAAAAAATTCAAATTAACGTACTCAAACACCATATAATTCCCTCATAATTTGTAGGGGAGCATTATAATGTTCCTAATACGGCTTGTTAATAATTGGAACATTTTTTTCCTGAAAGCATTTATATTTGAATCAATTGATATCCAAAATATCAAGAGATTTGACATTTTTGATAAGGGGAGAAAATGTGATTAAAATATATGGCTAAAGATGTGATTTTAAGGACTCAAGTGCAAGTTTCACCCTTCATGTGCTAAGCATGTTAGGAACAAGAAAAGTCTCGGTCACTTCCAATATTAACTAGTCAAAGCCCGTAGTTAGTAAATGCTTAGATTATAAGCTAATATGGCCCAAAGGCCCATGGAAAGCCTTACAAGGCCCATGGTCGGCCACCCTTAGACTATAAATACACCTCTTCATGCCTTGGAGAGATGGTTGGTTGGTTGTATGTTTCATTTTTACTTAATGTATTTCATGTTCACTACTTTCTCTCACTAGAAAATACATCATTCCTTCCACTTTATCTCTCTAGTTCTTGGTTCATATATCAGAGATTACTTGTATTCTACAATTGGTATCAGAGCCATGGAGTGATTTGCTTAGTTCTTGTGTTTGTTTTTTGTCTTTTTGGTTTGTTTTTTTAAACCGTACACATTTTTTCTTTTCTCTTGTATTCGAAGCTTCTTTGTACACTAAAAGATCATTTACCTAGGTAAATTTGATCTAGTATCTTTGGATATAGGTGTATTTGCTTTGGATCAAAGAAAATTTCATTTTTGTTCATCTTTTGTTTTCAAAAAAAACCTTATAAAGTACAAATCTTGATTTTGAAATTTTCGGCTTAAAAACCAAAAAGTTGTCATTTTTAAGGTACCTATAGGTTTAAGAATACTAGTTGTACAAGAAATTTTGTGAAAAAACAATCAAAAGGTGTCTTTTGTGTTTTAAAGATTTTGAGTTTCGTCCGTGTGTTGCACGAATTCGCAGTTTCTTGTTCTATTCGAATTTGCAATTTTTCTTGTGTCTCCGAATTTGCAGTTTATAGTGGTATCCGAATTTTTAGTTTATAGTGGTATCCGAATTGGCAGTTTATAGTGGTATCCGAATTTGCAGCTCTCTAGTGGTACCCGAATTAGCAACTTCCGAATAGGCAATTTCTTTTGGTGTCCGATTTAGCATCTTTCGAATTCGCAAATCACTTTACAACCCGAATTCGCAATTCACATAAGGACACGAATGTTCAATTCTAATAAGGACCCGAATTTGCAATCCACTTGAGGACACGAATTTGCATTCCACTTAAGGACACGAATTTGCAATCCACTAAAGGACCCGAATTTGCAGTTTGTTGTAGAACCCGAATTTGCAATTTTCTTAAGTACCCGAATTTGCAACATACACTTAAAACTCAAATGGATTACTCAAAATTATATAGTTTATTTCTTTGACTTGTAAAATCCCGTGAAACACTCACTTGTTTTCTCGGTTTTTTCAAGAATTGTAAAATCCCGTATAGTTTCAAGACTTAAAAACACATAAAAGACAACACCATCAAACACAATTACTTTCTATCACCGCTCGATCAAACGATAATCATTGAACATACCAATTTATCAATGACGACTCTTGCTAATAAGTCACTTCTCTCGGGTGGTGACAATAAACCACTGATGCTTGAAAAACACTTGTATGACTCGTGGAAAAGCATAATGAAACTTTATATGATGAACAGACCTCATGGTAGAATGATTCTTGCTTCTGTTGAAAAAGGTCCACTTGTTTGGCCAACAATACAGTGGGTGGTGTAACCAGACCAAAGGAATATACTAAATTAACTCCCGCAGAAACCATTCAAGCTGATTGTGACATCAAAGCAATAAACATCATTCTACAAGGCCTTCCAACTGAAATTAATGCTCTTGTTAGTCCAACATCGGTGTGAGCCAAGGATATTTGGAAGAGCAATTAAACTGAGCTGCTCCATGCGAGGAACGTCGATAACATAAGCAAGAAACGAGAGTGTATAGTTGTTACGAATGAATTTGATAAAGTTTAAATACAAGAAAGGAGAGTCGTACAAAACGATGTACTACTTGAGAATGCCCCACTCTGCTACTCAATGAATGAATTATATACAAGATTCCACTGAGCATTTTACAAGCCAATACCAAGTTATTGAATAGCTCTTTCTACCTGTTGAATGGTGCAATTTTCAAGTAAATACCAAGTTTTTGAATACTCCTCCTACAGAATGGAGTCAATATACGATACTAAATGTAAGTTAGTCAAAGATTTGCATACTAACTCTAATGTTGATAGCAGACTTCATGCTCACTTAGACACATGAACGACATGCAAATGAAGTTCGATTAATGCTGAAGGCAGAACTCCCGATTCCTCTTTCTTTAGTTGCATTCTCACCAAATGACACAAGACTCCTTTATCAATCACACCAAGCACACGTTACGCTGAACTCTCAACATCAACAATTTGGTTACCTTATCAATCATTCACAGTATGGATCCCTTTTGAATCTTAATAATACCAATCAATCATCACCAAACGCAACTCATAAACAATCTCTTATCGCCCCCAACAATTATCATACCCTCAGTTTCCACCACAACTTACTGCACCTCATCATCCTTTTCCTCAAATAGAATACTCCCTATAGTCAACTAAAATTGAATTCTCCCAATTACACTCTGGTCCTAACTATTCCAGTGTTCAAGCAAGGTGAAATGATCCAATCATGGCATCATTCATGTAATGTCATTTCTTGTATGTTGTATCACTTTCCCCTATCCACTAAACCAATAACACAAGCTGAGGACCCGTCAAACCCAAGGTAACAAGCCACCATTAATGATGGAAGAGTAACCGTACAACCAATTCAGGGGAGACAAATTTCTTATGCTACGGGTACTACAAGAACTTGGGAATTTTCCTCAAATAGAATACTCTCCTATAGTCAACTAAAAATTTGAATTTTCCCAATTACACTCTGGTCTAACTATTCCAGTGTTCAAGCACGGTGATGATCCAATTCATGGCATCATTCATGTAATGTCATTCTTGTATGTTGTAGTCACTTCCCGCTATCCTACTACCAATAACCAGCTGAGGAACTCGTCAAACCCAAGGTAACAAGCCACCATTAATGATGGAAGAGTAAACGTACAACCATTCAGAGGGAACAAATTCTTATGCCTACGTGAACTCATCAAGAACTTTCACTCCAGGGAGCAAGTGTGGAGTATCTCGGGAAACAGAGTGATTGGTTACGTTTTACAACTGCAAAGGGGGAGGACACATGTCCAAACCAATGCACTAAACCAAGGAGGACACAGGATGATTCAAGTTTTTAAAAGGAAAAAGTGTTGTGGAACAAGCTCAATAAGTGTCATAATTCTACATGCGGAGAACTAACATTCTTGGCAGATTCAGGAATCCCAGAAGGTCAAAGCTACACAGACAGTCCTTACTCACAATCTGCTTTATTCAAGCAAGATTTAGATGCATATGAACTCTGATTGTGATGAACTCACCACTAAAAATACGCCAAAGTTCGCTCTCATGGCGAATTTATCTGTTGGGAATTAATGTTTTCCAAACTTAGTACCGTAGTAATAATAGTTAGTACTCTGATGGATATAGTTTAGTACTGAGATAGTACAAAAAGTAATTATTGATCAGTTAGAGTTTAGAACCGTTATAGTAGAAATATAGTTTAGTAACCATTAAGAGATATGTATGAGATATTTTAAGGAACAGATATGTATTATCTTTTAAACGCGTTTGTAAGCAAGTTAGGGTTTTATCCTTGGTTTATAAAAGGATTCCCTCTTAGCATGAGTTATAGATACGGAGCTTTATACATCTCATACAATCATATCTCATAGTTAGTAATCTGTAATCACTCAAAGCAGATTAATAGAAATTATTATTTAGTTTTTCATTGTTCTTCTTAATACTTGTGTTAAGATTCCGCATTAGTACATAGTATTCATAGTTAGTGTTTCTATATAGTTAAACTGTATTTATACAACTTGGATATCATCCTTAACAGGTTGCAGAGGTCTATTCAGTTTGGGAACACACAGAGTGGTTATCAACCGTTAGAAACTCTAAGTAAGTAGAACAAAACACATCAGTTATACATCTAAATTCCTACAAAACTTAAACATGTCTGGATCACAAATGAATTACCACCACCGCCACCACCACCACCACCACCCACCTCCACCATCATCATTACAAACACCAACACAACAAACTCCTTATACTATATCAACCATCAAACTTCCTATTCTCAAAAAGGGAGAATATGATATATGGGCCATGAAAATGGAACATTATTTGGCATATACAGACTATCCAATTTGGGAAGTTATACAAAATGGGAATGGTCTTGTATCAATCACCACAGATATACAAGGACAAATCAAGGTTCTGCCTCCAAGAACTGCAAAAGAAATTATAGCCAGAGAAAGAGAAAGAAAAGCAATGACCACTTTGCTTATGGCTCTACCAGAAGATCATCTTGCTAAATTTCATAAGATGACTGATGCAAAAGAGATGTGGGATGCCATCAAATCTAGATTTGGTGGAAATGACGAATCAAAAGAAGATGCAGACGGTATATCATGAAGCAACAGTTTTGAAGGATCTATGTATAAACTCATAAGGGCCTTTCATAGAAGCCTATGAACAGTTACCAAAGTCTTTTCCTGAGTCAATTAGAGATTCATAAGCGTGTATCCACTGAGGATGCAAATCAGAAATTCCTTAGATCTCTACCTTCTGCCTGGTCTTAAGTTTCCTTAATTATGAGGACCAAACCAGGAGTGGACAGTCTCAGCTTTGATGATCTGTATAATAATCTAAGAGTCTTTGAGAATGATGTAAAAGGCTCTACTGCATCATCCTCTAGCACGCAAAATGTAGCATTTGTCTCTGAAGCAACATCCGATCAGTACTAATATTAGTACCGCTTTAATAGTGCTTCTAATCCATTTTGGTCAAAATCACAGTATGAACAAACATCATCATACTCCTTGCTTGCTAATCAATCAAGTTGCCCTCAACTGGATCATGAGGACTTGGAACAGCTTGATGAATATGACTTAGAAGAAATGGACTTGAAATGGCAAGTTGCCATGATTTCAATGAGAATGAAAAAGTTTTACAAAAAGACTGGTAGAAAGCTACAATTTGATGCAAAAGAACCAGTTGGCTTTGATAAAACCAAAGTTGAATGCTACAATTGCCACAAGACAGGGCAAAAATTGCTAGAGAGTGTAGAATCAAGGGAAATCAAGATAATAGGATGAGAGATGCTTGGAACTCTGGAAATAAGGATGGGAGCATAACTAGAAAGAAGGATGACTCTAAAGCATTGGTGACCATTGATGGACAAGGTGTAGATTGGACCAGTCACTCAGAAGAAAGATAAGATAATGCCTTTTGATGGCTTTGCAACAGCTCATAAATCAGACATAGAGGTAACTTCCTGTCAAATGTATTAAAAGGTCCTTTATCTAAGCTTAAAAAACTGTATGATGCTCCGAGAGAACAACTTAGTGATGCAAGCATAAATAATAAAGGCATATTACTCAATGGTCTATAGAAAGTTGAAGCACAAAGTTTTTAAAAGTTGCTCATCAACAAGGACAACTATGGTATGAACAAAAGATAAAATTTATGAAAATAGATTTAGATGATAAAACAGATGTTCTAACATACCATAAGAAACTTTTGGCAGAAGCTATGAAAGAAAAAGAAGATTTAAAAGCTAAAGTAGAAAAATAGCATAATTCTTCTAAAAATCTTGGTAAACTTCTTAATACCCAAATGAGTGCTAATGATAAATTTGGGTTTGGGTATGGGGATCACAGATATGATGGTATTTTAAGCTATGAAAATGAAGTTTTACAAAGTGTTTTTATGAATAAGGAGAGTGAGTTAGAAAAACAACCTTTGTATGATAGGTTTGTTACAGCATAAGGAATGCATGTACCCCCACCCATGACAGGGAATTATATGCCCTCTGGACCTGATATTGAAGTAGATTACTCACAATTTACATATGGTCCAAAACAGACTCAACCTAGTGAATCTGAAACCCAAACAAGTGAATTTGATACTTGTGAATCTAACATTAGTATAGAACCCTCTGAATTAGTGTCTGAACCAGTTGTTAATGAATCTAATGTAGAATGTCAACCTAAGGTCTGGTCTGATGCTCCTATTATTGAGGAGTATGAATCAGATAGTGAAGATGAGTATGTGTCTATGTTGATCCCACGCCTTGATCGATTCTTTATGTAGTAAAGTGTTTGTTACCTTGGATGAATCCAAAATAACAATGGTTGAGACTTTGTTTGTATACCAAAGTGTATGCGGAATCTACACTTTGATACTCTAGAGGTAATTATCAATGAAACAGTAACAACCAAAGAACAATGATTAAACCACAAACTGCTTCAATATTATTAGAATAATACGAGTACTCTTGTAGTACTAGGGTTACAAACCTTGAAGCTATTCTTTCTCTAGAATGTATCTAAATCACTTAAGCATAAACGACCTATGTTTAACCTCAAACTAGGATCTCCTTTTATACACACAAGGAGTCCATTACAAGATGAAAATGCCAAACAATTTGAAGTGACTGGTTACAATTCATATACAGTACAATAGATATACATTCCCTTCTTCATTCTCTTT
Source organism: Tanacetum coccineum (assembly GCA_026074375.1). Lineage (NCBI taxonomy): Eukaryota > Viridiplantae > Streptophyta > Magnoliopsida > Asterales > Asteraceae > Tanacetum > Tanacetum coccineum. The sequence goes on along the minus strand of BQNB010054220.1, from coordinate 4,412 downwards.
GCATCTTATCTCCAATCAGCAGCTTCGACCAACACAATATTAAACTTTCTTCGAGCAGTAATAACCAACACTGGCAGTACTAAGGTTTGTACTGAGTACTAACTGCATAGTACTGTAGTTAGTACCGTATGGCAGTATTAACCCTGTGAAGATTTATTCCCAACAATCCTCCCCTAAACTCGTGATTTACCCTTAAATCCCAAGTTTCTTCTGAATAAATCTTCTAGTCTTCTTCCTTAGCTGATGATGTCCTTTCAAACACCTCTACTTTACTGCACTGATATCTTATCAACCATAGAAGTCAAAAAGCCTGTAAACTCCAAGATCAACCTCTAATTTTCTTCTTCAACATCTGGAAATCATCTCTTGACTTAAGGGTATTACTTCTCTGTCAGCATATTATGGCTATAAACCATGTCTGCATCAGTAAAATGTGAATACCATAGAAATCATATAAACTCCATCTTATTACATTGTATTCATGCTGATTCTTCCATATCTCATCTTCTTCATCAGGCTCGAATAAAGTGTGCAGATCTCCCCAAAGCATTAAATCATATCCTTCAGGTCTTGAAGCACTATACCTTTCTTTAACTAATCTGTACAGCTCCTCTACATCTTATCTATCAAAGTCTTCAAGCGTCTCACTCAAAACCTTGTTGTTCTTGGAACTGCCATCTCCTCTAAAGATTTGATAATACATGAAATTCTCAGTCAAAGTGTAAGTCTTCCAATCCACAATTGGATACTTTGTAGAGAGAGATTCAACATCTTCTGCAAACTCTTCTCTTGGAATGATATCTAAAAACTCTTTGAGTTCTTCCTTCTCATCATCTTCTTCTAACTTTTGTCTCTTAATAAACCTTCTTTTTCTTGGAAGAGATTTCTTTCTTTTTACTATAGGTTCTTTAACAACTTCTTTCACTTCTTATTGTGTATTAGCATCTTTTTCTTTAATCTTTTCAGGAGACTTCATTTTTTCACTTCCATGCTCCATATCCGTAGGCTCAAACTGTTGATTAAAATCCCAAACCTTTTAAAAGATTGGCCTAATCTCATTATAAGACATACCCTTGAAGTCACTAATCTTGTAGTTCCCCTGATTCTTCAAGTATTTGATCATATTTTTCCTTGCCTGTGCAACTGTCTTTGGCTTCATCTTTAGAGCATGATACCTTATGACTGAAGGATCATTCCAATCTATCTTCTTAGTAGACTTGGCTTCAGCCATAACTCTTTGTCTTTCCTCTTCATCCCACTGTCTAGCAATCTCTTCATCTCTTACATTAATGTAGCCCCTTTGTTACTCATTCATTTGTTCTTCTAGTCTGATTTGGCTTTTAGCAAAACATAACCTTTCGTGTTCAATGCTCCTTTCTAGACTCTTCTTAGGACTCAGACTCTATCATTAATGCTTTCCATGTGCTTTCCTTGTCCATGCTCTTCAACAAGTCCATCTACTATAAGATGTCATTCTTCCAGCAGTACTAATATCTTCCCCAGCAGTACTAACTACTGGAACTTCACTAGTAGTACCTTTTGTTGCACCAGCAATACTAATTTCAGCACTTCCTTTCTCACTACTTCCTTGATCTTGAATGACTTTAGTTGGAGTCACTTCTTGAATAAAAGGTTCAGTTTCAGTACTTGCTTTCTCTTGAACTTCTGCATCAGATAATTTCCTCCCCTGTTTGGAAGAATCATCTTGAATGTCTTCATCATCTGAATGAACAATCCAACTTATCTCCTCCTTGTTTTGCCAGTCTTGATTTGAGACTCTAGCTTCTTGACCCTGAGAAAGAGCTTAGTAAATGCAGAACTGTAGGTTTTCTTTGTCTTCCTCAAGTCATCCTCCAAAACTGCAATCCTGTCAGAAAGTTTGGTAACCAAATTTGTCAATTCATTAAGTTTCAAGCTACCCTCATCACTTCCATATGAGTGGACAACATGGAGAGTGAGTCATGGGGTGTAGGAAAATGGTGTTCTGCTCTAGGTGAGGGTTGGGTTGGTTGTGTTAGAGATGGTTGTGTTGGTGCAGCAATGGTAATGTTCAGGTTGAGTGATTGATGTTGAAGGTTCAGATAGGGAGAAGGGAAGGTGCAGGTGAGGTGTAAGGTGAAGATGTAATTCTTAAAGGAGAAGTGGAAGGTTCAGTAACATCTAGCATTGTAGGGAATAGAGCAACTTTCTGGCCTGAATATCCTTTTGTAGGCCTCTTCATGTTGTTAAAAACTTTGTGGCTAAGAGAGGTACAATATATGTTTTGAGTGTTGTAGAAGTGTTGGTTCCTCTGCTTAACTAGGGCATATCTAATGAACCTAGGGTACATTAAAAAACTTATAGGCTAGAAAATATTTTGACACAATGATGATCAAAAATCATCCTAGAAAAATTTAAACTTCCTTATTGTAGCTACAACAGATAACTGCAGTTGCAATTGTTACTAACTAAACAGCTATCCCAAAGCATCTTCTTTGGGCTAAGCAATGTGAAGAATATTGAGAATAAGAAACTCCATTGAGGTGAAAAAAAGCACCTTCCTTTTGAAAAGTTAACTTATCTGAGTCAGTTTGATGTCCCATAAGTGCCAATTGCTCAAAGATCTCCGAGTTGGGAATAGAAGTAATACCATCTTGATCATCCAACTTGAGATGTCGTCTTAAAGATCCTCGGTGAAAGACAGTGAGAACCATCAATGGTACGCACTAATTTTTGACTATCTCATTATCATCAGTAGAAGCATCAGTAACCTCCAAAATTGTTATAATAAGACAAAAACACCTGGCATCTTTTGTGAGTGGGCATAACAAATGTGACTTCTATTTGAAATAGATGACTTGATGAAACACTGCACTTCACCGTAGATTTCGCTAAAAACGCTTACTAAGTTGTGCTTGTCCACCAAATTCCAAGTTCTGTCATGACTAAAAACTTAAAACTGTGAGTAATCGAGAGTGGGAATGAATCGTGATGAATAGAATGAAGGTTTGGGTAGAAAGTTATTGTAGATTTTAAAAAGCGAACGTAGAGATATAGTCTTTTTTCCGACTTAAAGAAATTGAGTTCTATCGTGATTAAAATGAAATTTATATAGAGAACATATCAACGAAAGTCCAATTGGCAAACCCCTATATCATAGGAATTTGGCAGAAATATCACAACCGGCTAATTAATTAATGAAAAAATCTGATTAGAGCCAAACAGTACTAACGGTCATTCCAGCAGTACTAAATTTTGGTCTAGCATACTAAAATACCCAAGTAGTATAACTTTCTCCACCCAAAAGCAGATAACAAACTCCAAAGTTTTGTAGATTCAAAAATAGCATCACACAATCTCTCTTTCTTTTTTTAAGCTCACATTTAATCTCTCAATTCTTTTTGGCTCACTTTTCACTCTGTCTGTTTTTCACAATCTTGATCCTCTCTCTCTTTCTGTTTTTAAGCTCACCAATTCTCTCTATTCTTTTTGGCTCACAATGCACACAAAGTATAGTTTTTGGCAAACTACCAGCCATTAACGGATTTGATTAGTCTTTACCAATAGCCGTTTGCTTTGGACTAGCCAATGCTTCATTGTAAAAACATGGTGCATTGATGACCATATAGTTTTGAGTAAACTATCAACTATCAACAGATTTGAGAAGTCTTTACCAGGAGCCGTTTGCTCTGGACTAGTCAATTCTTTGTTGTCTATGAGACATGGTGAACTGATGACCATTTGTTGTGTGGTGTGAAAACCAACACTTTGAGGAACAAACAACATTCCTCCCCTCAAATAATGAACCATTGAGTAACCAATTTCACACTTCATTGCTTATCCTGAAAGAGTTAGCACGAAACCAAGAAAAACAAAACCTAACCATTTTTCTTGTTTAGCAGTATTAAATGATACTAACATGATTAACAATGAGACACAGAAATAACTAGCAGTACTAACTATAAGTAACAGTTTTGACAAACAGTTTTAAATAGAACTAGCAGTACTAATTAGAACTAGCAGTACTAATTAGAACTAGCAGCACTAATTAGAACTAGCAGTATTAATTTACACAGACTTAACAGTACTAACTTTGAACAAACTTTACAAAAACAAACAAGAGATTTGGGTACTAGGGATTGAGCATTCAATACTTGAGACCAAGTACTGAAATCTACCAGCATCAAAACCTTTTGTAAGAAGATCTGCTACATTATGTTGAGTGTCAATTTTAGCCATTTGAATCAACTTTTTAGCATTGCAATCTCTTATAAAATGATGCCTAATCTCTATATGTTTTGTTTTAGAATGTTGAACAGGATTTTCTATTATGCAGATAGTACTATTATTGTCAATTGTAAGAACCCGAATTTAAGGTCACTACTATTTTATAATCTCATAATTAATTTATAAATTTTAAACAAATTACTTTT
>BQNB010054219.1:0-39641 GCA_026074375.1 Tanacetum coccineum | reverse complement strand
CCAAATGCTAAAATATCATGTACATACCTTTATTGAAGTTTCCACATGTGTCGGGTAAGAAGAAAGCTGACAAAATCAAATCTATAAAAACGGACTTCGCAAGTGGCGCGCTGGCCACACGCTGACGTGTGCCCAGCTCGCCAGAGGCAAATATCTAATTTTATGGATTTTGGCTATCGTTTATTATTTTATGTTTTACGAATGTTTATTTGTCATCATTAAAACATAAAGGAGATCCTAGTCAATGTTGCACCAACACTTTGATCAAGGAAAATTCTGTTAATGATGTTGGTAAAGGAGTTCATGCCAATATGGCAAGTATTGTTTATAACAATAGCAAGGTTTTTAATCAAAATTTTCATTAATTCTTTTGTTCCAACAGTAGTTATTAGTTTGCTCTTGCGCAAGCTGGTATTATTGTTGATTCAGAAGCTAATCAACATTTAACATATACAGATAAGAAAATAGTTAATGTTATTGATATTTCCTATCTTAAAATTAAAGTTTCTCATCCTAATGGGCCAGAAGCTTTCATTACAAAGGTAGGAAATTTTGTCTTAAATGATTTCTTAACTCTATATGATGTGCTGGTTATTCTTGAGTATTATGTCAGTCTTATGTATGTTTATAAACTAGCTAGGTACATCAAGTTTATTGTGGCATTTGATGAGTCAAAATGTTATGTCTTACTACAGGATTTGAGGGATGTGAAAGTTCTGGGGATTGGTAGACAAGTTGGTGGTCTATATTACCTTGATAAATTTTAAAGATATTTATTTCAAAAATGAAAAAATATTTTCTAACTTTTATAAGAATATTTGACATTGCAGACTTGGTCATCCCTATGATCAGGTACTGTCTATTTAGAAAAATGATATTGTTTTTGAAAATAATAATGATTTGAAACCTTGTAAAATTTATCAAAAAGCTAAGCAGGCTAGAGAGCATTTTCCTCTCAGTGAGCATAAGTTTTTGTGCTTGCTGAGTTAGTTTACCTTGACCTTTAGGGGCCTTTCAAAGTTGTCAGTAAGGAAGGTTATAGGATTTTTTTACCATTGTTGATGCCTTTACCAAGGCTATGTAGGTGTATTTGTTGTATACTAAGGATGAAGCGTTTGACTGTGTTTGTGCCTTCTTTAATATGATCAAAAATCAATTTAAGAACATTGTTAAGACTTTTAGAAGTAATAATGGTACTGAGTTTGTTAATCATAAATTTTCTAAATTTTATGAAAATAATGGCATAGTTCATCAAACATCTTGTGCTTACACCCCACGGAAGAATGCGATTGTGGAGAGGAAACATATGCATCTGCTTAATGTTGTCAGATCCCTTCTATTTTAAGGGAAATTCCTTTAAACTTGTGGTCAGAGTTTATTCTGACTGCATGTTATTTGATTAATAGGTTGGCTAGCTCAGTGCTGAAGGGAAAATTACCTTATCATTTTGTCTTTAATAGTAAAAACTTCTTTAAATCACTTAAAAGGTGTTGATCTCAATCCTTGATCGATTCCTTAGATTGTCTAAGGTTAAATTACCTTGGATAAATCCAAAATAACTTATTGTAGAACCATTGTACAGTATCTCAAGTGTATGCTTAATCTACACCTTACTACCTACAATATTCTAATAAAACCGAAATCGTTATAAAGTGTATGCGGAATCTACACCTTAATACCTAGAAGTATTATGAATAAAACAGTAATCTTAAACAAACAAAGATATAACCAAACGCTCCAATATTATTAGATTAATAATACGAGTACTCTTCACTAGTACTAGGGTTTACAACCTTGAAGCTTTTCTGAATCGACTTGACAACTATGAAAACTTATATGCAAAACTGATATCTCAACTAATGCCCTAGAGCCTCCTTTTATAGACTAAGGAGTCCTTATCGGCTTACAATACATTCCTAAGATATCATAATCTTTTCTAAACATAAACGTAATCTCTTAAATAAATACATTATGTATATCTTGTACATAAATATCTCAATACTTATCTTCACAAGTATTCTTGTTCTCCAAACAATCTTTATCTCTTTAATTCGTCTTTATCCTCTTGACAGTAGAAAGTCTTCAAGCAGTTGTAATCCAGCAGCATAAACTTTTTCACCAGCAGCACTAATAAACATAAGCAGTAGTAACATTAGTACTAGCAGTACTAATATATACTCACAGTAGTAACTTGTACTAGCAGTCTTAACATTTACTACTAGCAGCACTAACTACTTAGCTTATATTTTAGTCTTCAACACTGAGCAGTCTTAACTTCAACTAACAGCAGTAACTTTATGCTATCAGTACTAAATTATACTAACAGTAGTAACTAGCAGTGGTAACATTATACTACCAGTACTAACTACTTAGCATAATTTCCATTATGTACCTGAGCAGTAGTAACTTCTAAGAATCCTTAAAGTCTTTTAAGTCCCAACAATCCTCCCCTAAACTTGATGTTCATCTTCTGAATCTTCAAGTTTCTTCATTAAAAGTCTTCATCATACTCAGGAAGATGCATTCAAACCTTTTATTGACCCTTTTGCTGCTTTACCATAAGCTTGAGCAGTTGATAGCACATCTCATTAAAATATTTTGATGATCAGATTGAAGTTTCTTGTTGAGCATATTGGTGATGCTAATTGGTGTAAGGGGTATCTCCTTTCAACCAAAATAAAAATGTAAAGATTATCAAACCTTACAAAGTGAACTCTAGATGAATCAATCAACTTCCAAATAGTCGCCCTGTATCCTTGCAACATTCTCCATATATCACTTTTTATGTCTGGTTCAAACATAACTTTCAAATCTCCATACAACACTCTTTCAAATTCATTTTCAGGCCTTGTATCACCATACTTTGCCTTCACTATCCTCCAAAGAGCTTCCAAGTCTTCTCTATCTATTCCTTGCAGCATCCTTATCATTGAAGAGTATCTCTTGGAACTTCCATCTGCTCTTATCAACTGATAATGTACTAACATCCCCTCTTTATGAAGCTTATAATCAACAATCACTGGTAATTTGGTAGCAAGTGGTATATACAATCAATTACTCAACTTCTATCCGAGATGATCTCTCACATCACACAAAAGCTTCTCTTAAGCTCAATCTTTGTCATCCTCAACACCTTTTCTTCCTCTACTTTTTGTTTCTTTAAGGATTCTTTCTGTTGTTCTTTATCCTTGCTTTTTTCCTTCAAGCTATCTTCTTCTGCTACATTTCAGCTTATTCGCTCTCTCCCTTTCCTCTCTAGCCTCTCCTGAGTCATTGCTTTGGCTTTCCTCATCCATACAGAAACCCACTCTCTCTACTCACAGAACAGATGATACTTCTATACAACTACTCGTTTCCTTTACCGCTTCGTCCAGAACACATAGATTCTCGCGATCTACATTATCTTACAATCACAATAATCATACATTATATCCTTTTATACTGACTCACATCTGAGGTAACATAATATATCTCAACACTCACGATGTGCTTCATGAACTACATAATATTAGCGATTCTTCACTAGTTACATAATTAATGAGTATAGCGTCTGTGTGCTGCACATGTAAAGGTCTGTAACTTCATTTTATCTATACGCATCACTTCATAAGTAGTCGTCAGTACAATACAATACGAGAGATCAGGTTATCTATATATACGTCTCACACGATCGCTACTCCAGTTCATACACTCATTGGTGTGTTGACTGTCTACGTGGACAACAATTGCTCTTCGAGTGTCATCAATTACTATAAATCACTTTACATTTAATTGGAGCTACTGAACTATGACAGATAATACTATGTACTGCTCTATTGTTTCTTACTATTCGGTGATTGTGGTTTATCAACTTGTAGATTGAACAACGGATATGAAGTGCGTGCACACAAGAGGAGTGTGTAACTGTTTGACACTTGTGACATAGAGATATAGAGACACTACGACACTGAGTGAGTCAGTGATATCCTGTCCACATCAATAGCGTGATGCGTCTATATTTACACGATTATTCATAGATATAGACATCTAGACATGTCTCTATCTGTTGTGTTCAGAGATCTTAGATGGTGCTCTCACATATATCATAGGAGTGAGAAATACAGGATCACGAGTACATTTCATCATGCAACGTTAAGTTTTATGTTTGTTTATGGAGCTCCGTGAGTGGCTATCAGTGTGTGGTGTAAGATGTCTTAATATAGCGGAGATAGATACAATGGGTACTTAAAAATTTGAGTTCAATTGGGTAGGGGTTGGGTGCCTGAGGGGTATTATGAGGAGTGCACTGTGTGTTTTTATGTAATAGTTGGTCATAGTTGACTACTTGAATATGTTACTACTCTACTGTTCAAGGTGGCATAGAAATATGTGGTGGATCTACACGATCATTTATTGCACACGTTGAGATTCTTCATGTAAACTAGCACAAGATTGTATTGATGTGTGTTAGGAGTAATTCAGTAATTACCTCATAGATGCTTCTTTGGCAGAATAATCATAGTGGTTGGTCTAAGGTTGAATGAATAAGGTGACGGTGTACATATAGAGTTATATTTGATGTTCGAGATGAACGTGCAATTCAGAGTAGAGATCACTCCTTGGTTGTATGATGGGGGGAGAGAGTTTGGGGGATGATTCACAATTTGATTATGATTATGATGTGAATGTGAGGATGTAGAAGAAAAGGGGGAGTGAGACTGGGATTACACAGTATGGTGCAATACATCATCAACACAAAATGTTTTTTTTTACACAGGGAGTACAACCGTAGGGTATTTATCAATTGGGTTAAGTGGTATGTTGACATGAGTTATAGTAAGCTGTAGTGTCAATATCTAGGATAGTAAAGCGGTGGAGGTGTCTAGGATTTCTAAGATGGAGTCTAGGGACACATGTAGGTGATAGGAGCATAAGAGGACTATCTATTTACTAGCAGGAGTAATAAATGCAGGATTTTGATGCATCACTGAAGAAGGACTAAGATAGTTGCATTTCGGATATGGGATGAGCCGGTAGGTGTGTCAATGACAGTGTTTGCATAGGAGGGAGGTCACACAGGGGTGCGGTATGTTTTAATGATTTGGTGTGGTGTATGGGTAGAGGGCGATGGTAGACGGAGTAATAGTACATAATGTGGGGTTAAATGGGTGATGCACACACGGTGTGGAGTGGATAGGTGGTATATGGAAGAGCAGTGTCGACACAGATGGGCAGCGATTCATGAGGTGGTGAGCGCTTCGGGGAATAAGTACATACTATGTGGACTAGTATATGGGAACTTGGTACTGGGGTGACAGGAGATGTTAGGGGTGGGTAGACATTTAGGTTGCTAGCACATACTAGTACAATGGTGTTTGGGTTTTTGAGGGTATGTTTAAAGAGAGTGGTGTATATTTGTAGGAGCGGGTTGAGATGAGTATGAGTGGGGGTATAAGCATCGGTGTGATGTCTTGTAGTGAGTGAGATACGAGCTGATCATAGGGACACTACATTTATGGGTGTAATTATGGTGACATATTTGTTAGGATGGTGTGTGCGGTGGCATACTAGTTGTGTTTGTACAGTGGACACACATGAGAGACAGTCATCATCTAGATGTGAGTATATTTTAGGGAGGGGTGTGGTCATTAGGTTGGTGTTTGTTTTTGATGACAGTGGCGCACAATGTGTGATCTTGTGTGTAAGATGATGGGAGAGGTGTGCACTCAGATCATCTCTGAGTTGAGAGAGGTCTCTACGACTGTCTTCTGATAGGGGTTAGTATGTTGTCATATGAATGGGAGTACTACACACAGAATGTGACAAGTGAGGGGAGTGGCACATTACACACGTGATGATGATCTTGTGTTAGTCAGGTGTGTAGAGAGTGTGATTTAGATGAGGTGGTGGTATAGTCGCGTATTGATTGTGTGATAGTCTCACTTATTGGTGAGGAACTTAGATGATTTAGCTTCTGTAGAACACGGGGACATCTAGACTTACATGGCACACCGGAGTGATATGCACAGCTCATGAGGTTGGTTTGTGGATTGGTGATACATGTGTCAACTACGTGTAGGACGAATAGGGTCTGGGTCTATTCAGATATTATTGGCACATGGTAGTTAAACACTTTGGTGATTTGCGTGTGTGGGTTACACTTTATGGTGGTAAACACAAGGGTTACACACAACAGTTCTGGGTACACACAGTAGGATAGAGTGATATATTTCTACTATGAGATGGTATGAGGTGTAGTCTGTATGAGGTGTAATAGATGATGAATTGGGATGTGAGAGATAGTTTGGAGGTAGAGGGCTTTTTTTTTGTTTGTGCTTATGTTATTATGAACTTGTCACTGTTAATGTTAAGTTGGTGATTTTGGACTGGGTTGTGTGGAGTAGTTGATTATGGAGGTGGTATTTTGGGTATAATGTTTGTAGGTGGGGATATCTATGTGGAGATTGGATTTTATTCGTATGGTTATATTATAATTTTGTGTGTTATTATTGTTTGAATTTGTTATGTTTGAGTTGAGGGGGGAGTTATGGGTTTAAGTTTTAAGAGTTTGTTTATAAGTTGAATTAGTTTTGAGGTTAATATTTAGGGTGATTGTGTGTTCTTGATGTTGATGAGGGGGTTTGGTTATGTTGTTTGATATTGTTACGTTGTTTTGTGATTTTTGGTAACTGTATTTGTGTGTTTTTGTCCAAATTATCTTGCATAATTGCTGTTTGGTCATTTGTGATGTGTAGGATAAGATAGATACAAAAATCACAATAAAACGGTCAAATAACCGGAAAAACACAAACAGCGGGAACAGATAGGAGTACACACAAGAGGCCGAATTTTGTTAGTAAAGAAAACCAAAAAAGGTCAAATATCAACCATGGTCACGGCAATGTCAACGTCACAAAAGACAAAAGACGCTTAAAAATAACCCAAAATAACCCCTAAATGTTACAACCATTGTTCACCAAATAGTCCTAAAAACCCTAACACACTGTTAGTACCAAAACAACGAATTGTTAATTGTCACTTTTACTAAAAATATCGAGCTTTTAAACCCAACCCAAGCCCAAATAACACCAACCCAATTTCCTTTTATCGACTCTCTCTCGGAGGCCCAAAGTCAACTCCTTTATACCCCCAGAGTATCACTGATAACGTAGTCAAATAAAAATCGTTATAGTAGAAAAAGGCCAGGAAGAGAATTTTCTATTATCACGTGTTCTTCGGCCAATTTACCCAGGATCTCAAAATTAACGCCTCAATTAAAAGAAATTTAACTCAATTCAGTGCGTGCGAGTCACCATAAGAGATTCCATTACTATGTACATAATCTCCTTCAAGCAAAACTCAACAAACTACTTTTGATTGGCTAGCTCATGTCAATGGAATTACAGTGTGGTGCGCTTCTAGAGCAAAAACAAGAGCACACAAGGAAGGGGAATATTACACTAAATTAGTGTAATAAAAGCACAGAAGGGCTAAAGATATAGATTTCCAGTCTTGTGCAAAGCCGTGTGACAAAAATTCCAATCAATCCCAGGGGACTAATGAATTGGAAGCGTCTAATGATTTGGCATTGATTGGAACGGCCAAGATCAAGTAAGATGAGGAGCGTGTGCATAAGTCTAGATCCTTCTCTTGCAGGCCTATAAATAGAAGGAAAAACCATCTCTCACTCACAAAAGATATCTAGTCCCTAGCTTATTTAGTTGTAGAATTTAAATTTAGCTATTTAAAAATGTAATTTTCTTATAAAGTCATTTAGCTTCTATTGTGAGTTTTCAAAATCAATGTAATTCCTTTTCATTAGCATGTAAGTCCCGTTTGTTTAATCAATAAATTCTTATATTTCAAAGTGGGGTCTTAATTATAAACTTAATGTTTTCATTTATATAACAATACCAAAAAAAAAACAAAAGCAAAAAAAGAGAAAAGAAAGAAAGAAAAAAAAAAGGAAAAAAAGAGAAGAAAAAAAAGAGATCAAGAAACAGACAAGGTTGCTACGATTAACCCTCTCTAATCAACTAAGGGACTTGGGGGTAACTGTCGTACTCCATTAACTGTCTGTACCTTGGCAGTTGCCCAAAATTATTCAATACAAGATGTGTAGATTACTGGATTGACTATTAAAGCATATGAAACAAAACTTGCTTTCAGGAAATTAATTATCTTTGTAAACCCATCACTTTCTTTGGGTTTTTCTAAGAACGCGACCACATTGTGCGTTTCAACAAACTTAGGGCTTAACATAATGATGAATTTAATGATCAAAGATGAAAATTAAATTAGGGTTTATGGTTAGAGAGTGTTTGAATAAGTGAAATCGAATAAAGAAGTAAATGAAACCCTTAATCGAAGTATTTATAGAATCACCCTCAACAACAAAAACTTGAACTGGCAGCATTAACATATGCTTAACAACATAAACAAACACAGACAGTACTAATTTATGCCTAACAGCATTAACTTAAGCTTAGAAGCATTAAGTTGAAACTGAGCAGCAGTAAAAGGAATACACCAGTAATCATTCAATTTTCATTCCAAAAAAAAACTTTCATCATCAAATTAGATTCACACATACTCTCTTTCTGTTTTTATGCTCACAACATCTCTCAATTCTTTTTGCTAACATAATCACTCATTTATGTTTTTATGCACACATCTCTCTTTATATTTTTAAGCTCACAAAATCTCTCATTTCTTTTGGCTTACCAAGACACTCTTCTTGTTTTTATATGACAGTTGTGTATAAAATTTCGTCAATTCCAATGAGTTTTATACTATCCTCCCCACTTCTAAGTGTGTAATTTCTTAAGAGACGTGGATCAATGGACTGTTTAGATGTAATCTCAAACCTAGTTTGAGCATTCACATCCCCCAATATGGTATCTTGGCACCTGGGACCACTACCTGAGTCAATTCCCTAAGGATTTGATTCATTAAGTGTTGCCATGGATTGGGTCTTAGTTGATGTTACCACTGTCCTGCTCTACTTCTAAGCTAGAGGCAGTAGTGGCAGCCCTTTCCATTCTGTCACCCAACTCCTTATGGACAACCTCATCACCAACCTTTTCAGGAGGACCACTAGACTGAGGTATCTTGGTGTCCTGACCTCTTTTAATATGCCTAGACATGTTTTGATCCCTTTTGAACATACTCATGATATAACACATCCTTTCATCCATGCTTTTTGGTTGTATAAATAAGGAACCTCCCCTCAAGAGATAAGAATTTGAAACAGTTGCAACTCTGGTGCCCATGTGATCTTAACAATATTAACATTTGCTTGGCAGTAGAAATTTTCTGCCTAGCAGTATTAACTGAAATCGAACAGCATTAATTTATCTTTAATAATTATGCAACAACATGCATCTATTCATCACAAGCACACTAGAAAAGACTAGATAGACATGTGGGAATTCATGAGGATCCATATTTATGCATAACCCATAAATAAAAGTAAAACACTATGAACCAAGACCATTATCTTTCTTTAAAAAGGTGAAGTATTCAACATCAGGTATTCAACATGTTGTACCTTCAAATGTTAGTTCATAGCCAAATATACAAACTCTAAAACCTTTTCTTCTTAACAGTATTAACTATGACTAACTGTTTTAACAAACAGTCTCAAGTATAACTAACAATTTTAATTATACTTAGCAGTATTAATTAAGAAAACTACAGTATATAATCTTTTACAAGAATTTTTAACAAAAAACATAAAGAGATATAGACAGTTTAATGGATTCGAGCATTCCAAATACTTGAGTACCAAGTATTGAAATCTGCCTGCACCATAACCTTTGTAAGAAGATCTGCAACATTTAAATCAATATGAATTTTAACGTATTTGTATTAAACTTTAGTGGTTGCAATCTCTTTATAAAATTATGCCTAATCTCTATATGTTTTGTTTTAGAATGTTGAACAGGATTTTCAATAATGCAGATAGTACTATTATTGTCAATATTAATGACAGTATTCATGAAATTGTACCCATAATCTATCAATTGGTTTTGAATCCAGAGTACTTGTCCACAGCAACTAGCAGTAGCCACATATTCAGCTTCAGTTGTAGAAGTGGCAACCACAGTTTGCTTTTTACACTGCCAAGATATCAACCTGTTCCCCAAAAATTGACAGCCTCCAGTTGTAGACTTCCTATCTAGAGTTGCTTCAGCATAGTCACTATCAGTATAAGCAACCAGTTTAAATGGAGAATCCCTAGAATACCAAAGGCCTAAAATTGGTTTGCCTTTTAAATATCTAAAAATCCTCTTGACTGCTAAGAGATGTGATGTCTTAGGAGTAACTTGAAATCTAGCACATGCACATACTGCATGTGGAAAACTAGAAAGGGGGTTGAATAGTTTACCACTTTTTAAATTTAAGTTTTATGTATGTTTGTAAAACTTAGATTTGACCTTTTTGTGAATTAAATGCTTGCACAATATGAACAATGTAAATATATGAAATGATAAAGTAAGAGAAGAAATAAGAGTAAGAACAATCAAACTACAACACGAGGATTTATAGTGGTTCGTTAACGAAGCACCTCTTCGCCCTACTCCACTCCCCGAGCACCAAACTCGAGAGTTTTCTTCACTATGTCAACAAACTCCCTTATGGCGAAGAAAACCGTACACAACGTTGCTTATATCAATTTACGACACTAAGCTAAATGTCGAGTTCTAATCTTAGCTAGAACCAATCTATCACAACACAACTTCACGACTTGTTTACGACTTTACAACTTCATGACTTCTTCACAACTTCACAACTTCTTCACAACTTCACGACTTCTTTAAAACTTCATGACTTCTTCACAACTTTACGACTTCACTTCACCACACTACTTATATCACAATTACCTAACACTACTTGGTAAGATCGCAACGATCTAACTATACTTACAAAGATCACCAAGATCTAGCTACTACACACAACTACAAGATATACAATTGATTTACAAATATGTTATATGAATGCAACAAGATTGCTATGCACACTAAGGTGTAATACTTCTTCACTTGATGATGGAAGTATTCTTCTCTTGCACTAGAGGAATATAGCTTGGATCACTTGGAAACAAAGCTTTATGATTAAATGATCAAAGGATTTTAGAGAGAATAAGTGGGCTGTTTTGAGCAAAAAGAATGAGTGCAAAAGGTGAGAAAAATGTTGGGGAATAGTCCAATATTTATAGGACACAAAAGAGGAGCGGGGTCTATGGCTGCCCCCCTTAAATAGGGTGTTAGCCCCCTTAAAATTAAGGGGGCCGCCCCTTATTTAGACGCTCCCTTTTTGTCCTATTTAGGGGAGGTGTTTACTGGACCATTTCTAGCCGTTTTAGGTCTGAAAATTTGAAATTCAAAATGTTTATTTTGAATAAAACATTTCTTTTAAATGTATAAAATGTTTTTGTGAATGTTTATAAGCAAGTTTATTGTTTTCGGTTTTTGTTTTTTGTTGTTTTTTGTTTGTGGGAGATATGTTATGAAAGTTTCCTTGATCAAAAAATGGCATCAATGCCATTTGTTTATTCATACATTGATAGATATAAGTTTGAAATGAATAATTTACTACTAAATACTTGTTTACGTTTAATTTTACGTTGAACGTTTTTATATTTTGTGATTATCAAAACGTAAAGATGTGAAAAAATATTATTAATGTTTTCAGGCATTATATTTTATCAACAGTCGCCCCCTTTTTGATGATTACAAAATTTAAACTCACTAAATGTAAAATTATTTTTAAACAAGTATTTAGTGAGTTTTATGTCATTTCTTCCCCCTTTTTTGTAGAATCAAAAAGGCATCGTCGAGAATTGCTAGTAAAATCGACGGAACAAATGCTCCTCCTTGATGTGTGCTCCCCCTCGTTCAAGGGCACCAAGGAATCGAGCTATGGTTTCTTGGCTACAAAAACAAGTTAGAACAATACAAATATTTCTAACATGTAGCAAGGAAGAAAAATATGACATACAACCAACAATGATCATTCATTAAGATTAAAATAGTGTGTAAAACACACTCATGCATACATAAGGAAAATAACATGCTAACATACATGAAATTAAAAGTACAAAAGTCCTATAACTAGTAAAGCTCCATAGGACTTGCATGCAAAATGGTAGAGGATCAATTATTTGAGAGACTAAACATAGAGCATGTTTAGTTTGGGGATGATGGTGGAGGTGGTGTGATGATGATTGGTGGTTGTGAGAGCATGTGTTCAATATATGAAAACATATAGTGAAGTTCATCACTTAACCCGAAAATGAGGGTTCGGTTGTGGATACAACAAAGGCATGAGTTACCATGTGCTTCAAGGAAATTCCAAGGGATAGGATGTGCAATGATAGGTGGTGAAGGTGATGGAGTATCAAATTGGACATCAAGTGGGGTATTTGGGGAAAGAGTGAGAGTGATGTCCATTGATGCATTATCTTGAGTTGGAGGTGGTGGAGAAACTCTTGGAGGAGGAGATGTTGATGGGTTCAAGTAACCATTTGGTGAGGGTGATGTTGATGATGTTGGTGATTTGGGTATGTAATCAATTGAAGATGAAGAAGTGTCTTTGGTTGATGGTGTTTTGGAGGGTGCATTAGGAGCACTAGGTGATGAATTTGGAAGTTTGGGTGATGGAGTTTTTGTGTCATCTTGGGTTAAATCCACAAACAATTGTTTTGGTGGAATGATGTTGATTTTTGGTCTCTTGGAGACCTTGGAAATGGAAGCTCTAGTGGAGGCCATGAATGTGTATGGTTGTTGATGATGAGTGAAGGAGATGGTGAATTGGTGTTATGCATTTGGAGGGAATTTATGGGAAGAGATTTGTTTGAAAATGGAATGAATTTGGATAAGTTTAGGGAATTCCAAATGTTGTTCAAGCATTCTGGGTAAAGATAGCTGATACTAGGTAAAAGAAGGCAAAAAGCAGTGAAAAATATTGTTTTACCCGTGAAGGGCTAAGGGCGGTCCCCTTAAATAGGGGGCGGTCCCCTTAAAATTAAGGGGGCCGGCCCTTATGAATTAAGGGGGCCGCCCACTGGTGGTTCCATTTTTCATAGAAAAACGAATTTTTCTCAGAATTTTTGTGAGGGTATTTTTGTTTTGGTGGTTAATTTGCAGCAAGCCCTATAGAGTTTCATAAGCACATTTAGGCAAATAACATATAATAAACACATTGAATCATGGAACCAAAATGGCATAACTAGTTAATTTAGAAAAATAACCAAAGGTTCAAGTTATTATAGCAAGCAAGTTCCTAAAAACATACAACCCATAAGTCTTTCCGAATACATCGGATCATTACCACATAAGTGAATAACATACACATAATAAAGTTAAATTGTCTTAAACTACATTAATCCATCTAGTTCACTCCACTCCTATGTCTTCATTTCTTCTTCTTGCTAAACACTCCTTTTAGTGCCTTTCCAAATGACTTGAAACCTCCGCGCATTTCCTTATGCATTTCTTGCGTTTGGTTGAGCAAGGTAGTTTGTCGTTCAAAGAGAGTTTCATCGGTTTGTTCGGAAGGGGAAGGCATTTCGTAGTTTTGGTAGTTGAGTGGATCAAGAGAGTTAAGATAGGTAGTAGGAGATGGAGTGCTAGCACGAGACGTTTCGACATCATCATCATCATCATCATTATGAGATGACGTGCCATTGATGGTGATGTGAAGATCGAGATGATGGCTGAATGGACGTGCTTTGCCTGATCACTTGATGTCTTCGAAATTTGTTTAAGAGCAAGAGGACGCATGACTCGATCAACAATGTCATAAATGCCATTGTCGAGATATAACACCCTGTGTTTTAGGACAATGTACGACATTAATAAAGTCACTATTTATTTTTAGTATTGTCATAGCGTTTGTTTTTAATGGAAAATTCATTAAGTTAATGCGTAAATAAAATGATCAGTTAACGTAAACGGGATTCAAGCAAATTATTGTTTACGTCCAAACAAGGGTTAAGTTATTATTTTAAGGATAACTATAACATTACAACTAGTTTTTTTATCGGATACATGAAAGTGTTACGTTTGCGATAAATGACAATTCAGGTTTTCCGGTAGGAATACCTACGTTTATATACAATGATCAAAGTTTATAAAACTTTATGCATATGTATATATTTATACACGTCTCATATGATTACACAAGATAACAAATACTTTACAAAATACCAAGACTTTACAAAGTAAACTTTTATATAAAAAAAACTACACTTTACTTTTATTTATAACTTTTATACTTTCATTTTTCTTATACAATAATTACAAGTAATATTAACAAGATAGGAACAGAAACTAGTAAAACATAATCCCTAAACTTCATGGGATGATTCCCATTAGGAGGAACCAAGAGACATAAGCTTTAAAGCCCTTGTTTCCCTCCCTTGGTCCCCCCTAAAACCCACGGCATAAGAAGCCCCTCCCCCCCCCCCCCTTTCCCTCCCCCTTGGTCCCCTTGACCCACGGCACACCCCCCTCCCCTTTGATTTTTCTAGTCAAACTTTGCAAGTATAATATCTCTTTTCTCTTCCTATATATATCATGCATGCATAAGAAAGTTTACTTACTCTTTTACTTAAGAAAAATTCATTTCTTTCTCTCCTTTCTCTCCCTAAAACCCACGGCCAAATAAGCCACCATAAGCAATCCATACAAAACTTTTATACAATCCATACAACCCTTTACACATCAATCCTAAGGCATACTAAAGTGTTTTCAAGCATTGGTTCATCATTTGCAAGGATTAAGGAAGAAAAGGGAAGATTAGGGTTTCAAACCTAATCTAGGGTTTATAAGCTTGTAAGCTTTGGTTTTGAGTCTAAACACGGGTTTAGCACTTATTTCTCATCTCATACATCGTCCCTAAGGTCTTCCTAATTCCTTCATACTTTTATTTATTATGATTTTATGTGTTATATGTTAATTATGGCTAAATCACCACTAAGGACTTTTTAATATGTAAAATGAGTTTTCACTTATGTTTATGAATTTATGCACTTATTCTTATGTCATATGGTTATATATATCATGGAAAAATGAATGTAAAAGTATGTTAACATATGGTTTAAGTATAAACATGTTTAGGTAATAATTAGGGTTTTATAAGGTTACTTAATCTTCACATGTGAAAATAATGGAAAGTAAATTGTTAAACTTGTTACAATGAATTTATAAGGACTATGGATGATCTTGGACATTATTATAAGTATCACATGTGTTAAAAATAGTTATTAGGGTTTCCTTAATAAACTACTAAAGAAAATAATATATAAAACAAGGTTTTTATAAAGATATACACATGAATACTTAGGGGCTGTTTTGAATCCGAAATTCATACAGTGGGTTTGACATAATATAATAATAATACGTCTCGTGACGATTCCAAAATGATAAGAAACTCGAAAAACCGATTTATAACGAAAAAGATACGTTAATTACGAGTTTACGACTATAAATACTTTTATAAAACTATTTTTATAAAAGTTACTATTCATTACAGAAACTAATATTTTTAAAACATCTAAAATATGATATAACTTTTAATTACGAGATCGTACTCGAAAGAATCGCTAAAAACGGAACTATAACGAATAAACTACGACGTTTACGATAATTAAAGTTTATAAAAGTAATTTTATAAACTATGAACAGTAAAAAGCACTATTCATCAGTGGGATTAACTTTATAAAATATAATACATCTTTTAATAACAAAGACGTACTCGAAGGAATCACTAAAATCGGGATTAAAACGAATAAGTTATTACGATTACAAGTTTACGCTAATTAAAACTAAAAACGAGTATATAGCTGTTGTGAATAGTAAAAACACTATTCATCGCAGAATATCAAAAACTTGAAAATGTAATATTTTGATCACTCGTCTTACTACGAAGACGTGGACGTAAGAAACGCGAGCAACGGACTTAAAACGACCAAATTAGGTCATTTTTACGAAAAGTATATTTATAAACGTTTTCACTTTATAAATATTATTTTACTAAAACGATTAGTCGGTGATTATGCTATATAGAATATTGAGTGGTTATCAAAGTGCTATAATACTAGGGAGTTTCATAATGAGGCCTCTTCGGATGGCGTATCGACGAGTTGTTGGATTTACGATTTAAAGTGTCCTAACTCCTCGTACGTCATGTCATGACCTCTTTAATTATGATAGCCCGAACGATAGTACGATGTAACAACTATACCCTTACCATTGAATGTCAACTTGCTAGATGTCGTTGGGGAATTACATTTATGTAGAGCGCGAATGTTATTTAAATGTATCTATTTGGGAAACGGACCTCCCCGTCGGGTGACTAGCTATCACGGGAACGAACGTTATAGCATGTCGAATCGGGATGTTTGGGGTTAGGAATATCATTTCAGGCTGAGTTAGCAATTTTTGCGAACAAGATGCGTCGAGCTTCAGTGTCATGCGAGCTTAGTGTAAATGTTAATATGGTTTTGTGATTGTTTGGCATATGTTGTACATCACGGGGAAAGGTCTTGCGGTCCTGCATAATTTAAAATACATTAAACATATGAATTCACCAACCATTTTTGTTGAGTTTTTATGCAATGTTTCAGGAGGTCAACTAGGCACGAGGTGCTAGTTGCATTGGGTTACGTTTTGGAACTTGCACGCTTTAAAGATTTTATTCTATATTTGGGAAATCTTTGTCATCTTTTGTAATATTAAAACCGGAAACAATGAATGCTATAGCTTTTTGTAATATGTCTTTTAATTAAACATTGCTATCCGTTCTTCCCTGAAAGGGCATGAATCCATTGACTGAATGATCTCCAAAGATTCTCACCAGTATTGTTCTGGAATTGAATCTGGAAAATTTGCGAGTGGGGGAAGGGTTTGGTGAAGGTCTGGGTGGGGGTGGATGGACTTGGTGAAAAGGGGTCAGGATGGTTGCTCAAATGGTAACCGCACAGATTGAGCAGAAGATGGAATCATGAGTGACTCAGTTGGGGCTTCACTAGTGGTTAGAGAGAGGATGGTGGGTGTGCTTCGATAGTCTTTCTGAAGACAGTACTCTTTCTGAGTTGGTTGGCCCAAAATATTATAAACCAAAGGTGTATTTTGCTGAAAAATGTTTGCCCTTTTTAACCATAAAAGAAAATAACTTTATTAGTTATACTATTTTACAGTGAAAGTGCTCTAAAGGTACAGTTACATTAACACTAATTGTTATGCTAAAGATATAGAATAAAAGAAGGATACATAACAAACTTCTTCTTAGCCTCTTGATGTCTAAACATACCGTCAAAATCAATTTAGAAAATTATACTTTTTGATAGTTGTTAACAAAATCTACAGCATTGAACAATATTTGTAGGAAATTTTGATCCCAAGAGGTACTTTTGGAGCTTATTATACAATGATTAATTGTGTGATGAAATTATAACCCTCCATCTGGGGTTGATAAACAAAGCTTTATTATGTTAACACAGTTAAATCCCCTTCATATCCCATAAGTTGAATAGCATCAAAGATAGCTTGATTTGGAAGTGTGTCTATCCCATCAGCATCATCAAAAAGAAGATCAGTACGAATGGATGCTTCAGAGATAGATACTAACTTGCCAGCTACTTTGGCAGTTATGTGCCTTGCATTGTTGATTGTTTTGCACTTAGCGGACGTCCAAAACTGTTAAACGAATGTGGTTGAACCAACAGGGACTAATACAGTGACGCGCTGTGAATATAATTTTTTGAAGAAAATCAATTAATTCATGGAACTCAAATTCCCTTCACGTCTTTTCCTAATAGGCGATATGTTATGCTTAGGACCGGATCTAAAGAGCCATATTGCTTCGAAATGAGACGAGATCGTCGGTAAGAGAAATTTAGGGCTTGTAAATTACGAATATCAGTTGAAGAGTATGCGTGAGTAATGGGCGGTTTGAAATGGATTCTTATTAGGTTTTGGTGTCGCCTAATTTTAAAGGAAATATGTTCCAATTTGCACTTTGTACCGCTTGGCGGCTTTATTCTCCAATTGTCTCTTAAGCAAGGGTACCAAAAACTTTGCCTACGGTACTAGCTTAACATGGTCGGTACTAACTTTTGTCCAAACAAAGACATTGAACATGCTATGTATCAGGAGTGCGTAAGTACCATTAGTAACTCTTATCAGTGACTCTCTAATCCTTCTTAAATCAAGAAAGGATTTATATATCCATTACACATTTAAAACAGAGGCAGACTCCATCACTGGCCAATCTAACCATGAATCTATATTTCAGGTGGAATCTTTTCAAAGTTCCCTCACCATCTCAAACCACATACTACCATTTTTACTTGGAAAGTACTCTTTAGATGGGCTACTATAATCTCATGTCTTCTAAAATGCTTTCACAAAGGATTCTGAGCAATCTTTTCTTATTCTCTGATCATGTACTTGACCACTTGTAGGTCGGTTAGTATTGTATGCTTGATGATGATTGAATTTTGATGGGTAGAAAGGTGGAGTGGAAGGGTTTAGGTGCGTTTTTTGACAAGTTTGATTTGCCATGTGTAGGTAGCTTGTGGAAGAGTATGCTTTGTGATGTATGTTTATTGGTGGAGCTTTTGGGTTTATTCCATTGATGAGAGGTCATAGCTATGTGTGTTTTGTACCTCTGTCATCCACGGATGACTCATTTATGTTGCCTCCCTTAAACCAATGCAGCTTATGGATTTACCATGCCAATTGAAACAACCAAGAACTGAAATCGGCTTACATCAAATGCCTTGGTCATAAGATTAGCTACATTGTCATTGGTGTGGATCTTAAGCACTTGTATGAGATTCAGCTCATAGGCATCTCTTATTCTTTTTTGGGGGGAAAAAGGGGTGCCTAATAGCAATATGCTTTGTCTTGAGTGATAGTTTTTTTAAAAACTGGGGGGGGATTCTTTACAATGCAATTGTGCTTTCACATTATCAATGTAGATCTATGTGTTCATGAAATTGACACCATAGTCTAACATATGATTTTGAATCCATAAGAATTGCCCACAACAATTTGCTGCAGAAACCTATTCTGCTTCTGTTGTGAAGTAGCTACATTGGTTTGCTTTTTGCATTGCCATGTTATGAGTCTTCTGCCAAGAAATTAACAACCTCCTGTTGTGGATTTCCTCGTTCAAGATTTGCTCCCAGTGCATAATCACTATCTGAGTAAGATTCCAAGTCGAATGTAGATACTCTAGGATAACAAAGGCCCTAATTCAGGTTTGCCCCTTTTATGGTACCTTAAAGGATTCTTTTGACTGCTGTCAAATGAGAGTCTTTGGTAGTGAACTGGAAACCTTGAACAAGCACAGACTGCAACAGAATGTCAGGCCCTAGAAGCTTAGTCACATACATCCAGGAGCCAAATCATTGTATCTATAGTGATGCACATCAACATCACTAGCTTCTTTACATCTGTTGATAATGGCTTCTGCGTTTCTATTGGTTTACTGGCAGACTTAACTTTTGCAAAGTCAAAATTCTTCTGGATTTCATCTAACATACTTATCCTGGTTATGGAATATACCATTTGGTTTTAGTATTGACTTGTAAGCCAAGAAAGAAAGTAGATCTCCTTCGAACTCATCTGAAATCTACTCTTCATCAAAGCCTAAACTCATTACACCAAGACTTCTTTGTTGATCCACAAGATGATATCTTCAACTTAGACGTGAACTAATATTGTTATCATGTTTGTCTTTCTTCAGAAGAGAGTTTTGTACTATTGTCCCTCTTCTGTATCCATTCTTCAACAAGAAAGTGGATAAGGTAGCATACCAAGCTCTTGGAGCTTGATGTAGTCCATACAAAGCTTTAACCACTTTGTAGACTTTCTGAGGAGACTTAGGATCTTGGACCCTCCCACATGGGGGTGAGAAACATATACTTCTTCATCAATCTTGCCATAGAGAAAGGCATTCTTCCACATCCATTTGATAGATATAAACCCCATATAGGAGCCTTATGCTAAAAAGATCCTTATGGCTTCAAGTCTAGCCACAGGAGAAAAACTGTCAGAGTCTATTAATTCCTCTTGCTCTGTGTCCCTGTAGCATAATCAGAACTTTGTTATGACAACCCACTCCTCTTTCTTCTTTCTTATTCCTATACACCCACTTTTGTAACCAATAGCTTTCTATCTATAAGGAAATCTATAGGATCAAACCTTTTGAATCTCAAAACTGCAACAATTCTTCTTGCATAGCATCAACCCAACTTTCATTCTTCTAAGAGCTTTTGATGAAATCTTCTTGGGTTCTGTTGAGCTAGAATAACAGGCAAACAAAACAATGATGAAACAGTCTTAGATTGGTTTTCCTTTGCTTTTGAACATAACTAACAAAAAGCATGAGCTTCAGAACTTTTATTGACTTTGCTTCTAGTTTGTACTGCTGATGTTGGATCTCCTAGAATGAGTGTTGAAGGATGAAAGGGATGAACTCTTGATGTGGGAATAGGACTAACATTCACAATAGTTTCCAAATTTGTGAAGTCAGCCACTGCACCCTCATCATCATAAGATGAATGTGTAAAGATACCATCAGTAGCATCTTCATGAATATCCTCAAGTGGAGGTATTTCATAGTCATCTTCTTGGGAATTGGTTGTGTTAGAAAGAGATAGTCCCTCATTTGCACTGGCAGTACCAACTGGTATGCTAACGGTATTAACAAAGTTAGTACCGCTAGCTTTAGCTGTTGTGCTAACAGTACTAATAATGTTAGTACCGCTAGTAATATCAGCTTCTCCCTGAGTAACCAAGTTCTCATTTTCTTGTTCAAGATTCTTTGTGAGAGCTTTAGCTTCCTCATTAGCTTCTTTCTCTTGCCTTTGAAGTCTTGCAAGATCATCCAGAAAGACTTGTTCTTCCTCTCTTGGACTTCCTCTTTTTATATCTGATTTTGAAGAAGAGGTGTTGGTGGAAGAATAGGAATGCCAGAATGGAACTTCAAGACAGTCTTGAGCAGATTCATCTTTATTTTCAGAATCCCCTGCCACAATTTTGTCTTTTGTACCTGCATTATGGTTAGCTTCTTGTTGACCTGCATGAATGTTAGCTTGATTCTTTGTTTTTTCAATAATAACATGGATGATAGTTCATAGGAATCAGTCAATAATAATCATAGGTCAAAAAGCCAATTTGGTCCTTTCACTGCCAACATGGGGTTTGTTCATCTAAAATTTTATATGCAGGTTTTCTTCAAACTCTTATTGGTTAATAGATTAGTATACTCTAATAAACGCCTTGCTTTGTAGGGAAATACCCACCAAAAATCCCTCATCAGATTTTCCTAGCAATTTGCCTAAAGTGGTCTTATGGTATTCAAGTTGGTCACATGGCACCCAAAGGTCTATTTAACTTATAATTGGTGGTGATTTTACAGTTAAAAGTTCATAAGGGGTCTTTTCTGAGGCTTGGTCACTTAATACACTGTTAAGTACATAGCAAGCAGTACTAATGCTTTCAGTCCCAAAAAGTGTTAGGTCAAAATGAATCTGCAAGCATTGTTCTGTGCCTCTATAAGGGTCTGTTCTTACTCTCAGCAAACTCCATTTTGTTGTGGAGTTCTGGCATTGCTGTTATTCCTTATGATTCCCTTTTAAACCAAGAATTCAATAACTTCCTTGTTTTTAAATTTTGTTCCATTATCACATCTACTATTTTTAAAACCTTTTGATTCAATAGGTTTTATTTTGTCTTACAAAGTCCTTAAGGATTGACAACTTTTGTTTCTATCCTTAGTTCTCAAGAAAAAATGTCACTAAATCTGCTAAAATCATCAGTGTATAACCAACAATAGGTCTTATGGTTTTTGCTCATCACAGAGTAAGGTCCAAAAAGTCCATATGAAGTAGGTGCTTGGGTGTTACTACTAGAGCTAACTAATTTGGGCTTACAAGAAACGTTGTGTTGCTTTCCTTTCTGACAAGCAAACACAAGTTTGTCATTTGGACAGAAAAGCTTTGTAAGTAAAAAATCTTACATGTTCTCTTCACACGTCTATTTAGGGTTTTTGAAATTTACATGACCCAACTTCTATGCTAAAGTTAGATTCATCAGCTGTATAAAGCTTTGCAATTAAAACAGCAAACACCTCCTAAAGGACAATGTTCTCTAAATTGAAACTGTCATTTGTTTTGTCTAGGGGGACTTTTAAGTAATATTTGATTTTCATCAGGTAACTTAAGTCTTGGAGACAAGTTATGTCAGTTCAGTGTCAGTAATCAGAACTTGTTCATTTTGTTACACATTTGTGACAAAAAAAAAGAGATTGAAATGTGTGAAGTTCTTTTACAAATGCATTACATCCTCAATCTAATCTTATTACCTAGTTTGAATTTTACACTTGTCCCAAAGTAGTAATATAATCATCCTTCTACCTCAAAGGCAACATGGGACACCATTAATGTCTTGACTAGTACAGCTAAGGAATGCCTTATTGTTCCCTGTAGGTGCCTGGACATCCACTATCAATTGATTCCTTTATTCTTAAAGTTTAGTTGTGGATTTTCTTGTACATTCAAAGGAATGAGTATTAGTCTCTCTTAGCCAAAAAAGAAAATCCCTTAAGCCATTAAGCAATCTGTCAGCTTTAGATGCTTATTTGAGGGCTTATTTGTGTATTTCATAAAAAGTGCTAGTTGAGAAAAATGCTTATTTTCATGTGCTTAATAAGTTTGTAAAAGAAAATTTTGAAAATAAAAAATAAAAAAAGGGGAAGCTTGGAAGTCAGGGGTGAGCCAGGGCTCGAACCCCCGACCTCAACAAACCTCAACCCTCTTATACCAACACACACAACCATCTGCGCCCTTGGGTCTTTTCCGTTAGACCTTGGGCGCATTTGGTACTTAAGGGGCTTTTAGGCCCATAAGCTTATAAGCTGTCTTAGCTTATTACACAGCTTATTCGATAAGCTGTGTAGCTTTTCTTATTTTTCATAGGACCGTTTACCCCTTAGCTATTTTCTGTATTTTTTCTAGATTTTTTTATACACGTTTAGTATTTTTTATAATTTATTTTCTTTAAAAACTTAAAAAATTCATAAAAAATAAAATAAAAGTCAGAAAAATATAAACTTTTTTTTAAAAATTTTCTTTATTTATATAGTTTCTAGGAAAATTGTTAAAGATTTCGTAGGGTCATTTTTTCAAAAATTCATTTTTTAAAGAACGGGATTCAAACCCCGTTTTTGTTTTGACTCGTTTTTGGTCTTAACTAACTCCGTTTTCGATCTAGTTTTTTTTAAACTTCATTTTTAGTCACTTAGAACCCATTTTAAGTGAAAAAATTCATTCTAGGGTTTAAATTGTGTAATTTAGGTTTTTGACCCTCGTTTTTCGTGCCCGTTTTAGGTTTTAAGTTATATAGCTTTCGTTTTTAGGTTTTATTTAATCGTTTTTGCATATTTAACTTGTAGAAATAGAAAACCAATCATAACTTTGTCATATTCAAACATCAATCATCAATCCGTCATTCGATTTTCAATTGCACACCTCGTTGGGACATAACGACCCGGGAATCATACTTCCGGTTACATATATATTTTAATTTGAGAATTCTTAACCAATCCTTTGCTAAAGATAATTGGTTGATTATTTTCCTATATTATTATATATATACAAATCACCATGTAATCTAAATTACAACATATGATGTAATTTGGGGAATTCAATTACATTTACAAAGCAAAACAAACACACTACGTAATGTAATTCGAATTACAATTCCAACCTTTCAACCAACCAAACAGGATTGGGATGTAATTCAGATTACAATTACGTCAGATTATAATGAATTACGGCGAACCAAACGCCCCCTTAAAGTATCCAAAACAAGTCAAATGAAAATGTGAAAGGAAAAAAAAGAGGGCTACTTGAGAACCACATAAAAATATTGACGTGTAACATAAATACAAATTGCATATAAAAGTTCAAGTACTTTTTAGCTTATGACCCTCTGATTAGTTTCATTAAGTTTTTTTCTACTCTTCTAGATTTGAGTTCAATACTAAATACTGTAAAAAAATTAACACTAAACCGAAATGGTTAGCTTGGCACATGAAGAGCCTGGTACAAAGAGAATCACAAGAGAAACAACAAAACCAAAACATATTGTTTGTATAACATTCTTTTGGCTGTTTTGCACAAGCACACTACTAAACCATTAATAAAAATATGAGTTCAATCATATTGAGCTCATCCCATACCCTTTCCAATATTATCCATTAGATTGAGCCTGAAATATGAACTATATTTCTGTTCAACGTTGAAATGTTGAATACTTAATTGAATGGACAAGTAGCTGATGACTTATAAACCATCTTGACATATTGTTTCTTTAGCTAAAGAAACCAAAATGAACCATCAAAACCATCGAAACTAAGCTCAACAAGATCAGACCATAATGTCAAGTTTTAGCAATTGAAAACAACATTCCTAAAAACCATTACTACTGAATCACCAAAACTTACAAGATCTAACACCAGATCACCAAATCTACCACCACACACACAAAAAACTTGTAATGGTTGCGCGATGGCTAGTGGCGCCGAGGGACGAGCTAAGTTGGTGACGAAGACAAGTGTAGTGGTGGACAACGGTGTTAGTGGAATGCGGCTCGGGATAGGTGAGGTGAAGGTGTTTGTTTTGAAAATTATTGAAGGATGAGGATGATCTTCAGTCGCATGTGTTTTTTAGATATGATTGAGAAATTAATATAGATGTGTGTATGTGTTTGTGGGTATTTATATCTCATAAGATTTGATGTTAAAAAATGGAAAGGCTGTTACAAAGGTTGAAGTAAACGAGAAAGAACGTTACCCGTGCGTTGCGACGGGACTATTTTTATTTGCTTTTCGAAGATAATTGATAGTTGAATCATCGGATATTGGTAAATGAGAGTGTACACAATGCGTGCTTTAACTAATTTTTTTAAATAAACTTTAGGGTTTTTAAAATTATCATGTAAGTTAAGGGTGTGTTTTGAAAGTTTTTTCGTCGTTTTTTTCTTTCCAAAAAGGCATACTAAAATTCAACATTTTTTTATAAAATCGTTCGCACATTTGAAGAATATAAATATTTGGCTGGTCTTGTTCGTGATCCAGAGGCCTTTATGTCGGTATATTTTTCATTAAAAAACTCGCTACATATTTGTTAGAAGTTTGTTATATAAAAATTCATAAATAGTAAACTTCAACATTTATAGGGTATTTTTAAAAATTATTAGGTAGGTTAAAGGTGTGTTTTAATTTTTTTTCAAAAATTTAAACTTCAAATTTTTTTATAAAATCATACGCACGTCTAAAATATATCAATATTAGGCTCGTTTTATTCGTAATCCAGATGTCTTTTTGTTGGTATATTTTTATCTAAAAACTCGCTATATATTTGTTAAATATATCGTAAATAAAGTTTGTTATATAAAAAGGTCCTAAATATTAAAAACTTAGAAGGGCTTTTTTGTAAAACGAAAATTTAACTAAATTTTTGTACGCACCAAGAAGAAGTATCGAGAGAAAAAAAAGACACGTACATTATAAAGAAAAAGAAGAAAAAAAGGTAGCCCACAAAGGTAAAACCATGAGCCCAACTTAAAAGTGGCCAAAGACCAGCCAATATTTTTGTCTCAGTTAAAACATAATAAGTGTGGGGTAATAGACCTGGGGCTCAAATCATTTGGTTGTTATTGGATTGGGCCTTCACAGATGATTTGTGCGTGGGTTTTGGATTAGATGCAAGAGGAGTGACGATTTTCTGCACAATCAGATTACAAACGTTAGCTTCACCGTCAGGACGGACTCACGATAGACTCTGGCGTGTGAGGTAAAGTAACTGTTTGAGAGATGAAGAGTATGAGAGTATAGAGTGAGAAAATTGTACTGTTCATTGTGTATTAGGTCCCTATTTATAGGGGTCTAGTATTAGGGTTTCCTAGTATTTCGTAGTGGCCAGAGTGGGTCCCTTGTCGGGCAAGGTCCCATAATAACCGTGTGTACGGACTCGTGTGCTTTCCGTGGACGAAAGTATCCTATAGTTAGGTCCGCGTCCGTTTTGCTGTGTCTGGGCCGTGACCAATGCAGGATTAGGTTTAGTTTCGGCCCATGACTGCTAAGTTGGGCCCAAAAGCCCAAGTGATAGTGTGGTCCAAGCCCGAAGGCTTGTATACTATTAATAACGTCATCATGTCCCCCAGTCTACGTATGATTTTGCCTCGGTTCATGACCTGCGTCGCGGATGATCAATGCTAGACTTTTGGTTCCTTTTTTGCTGCTGGTTTGCTTCTGGAGTTATCTATTTCATGTCGTGATGCTTCCTTATCAAGTTAGTGACGTTCCGCTGACGTGGAGCGTTGCTGTCCTTTTATTTTCTAGTCGATGTGACGGTTTTGACAGCTTTTTAACTAGTTCCTTGATTATGTAAGTGGTATACACGTGGCATCATCAGACTATTGGTAGGAGTAAATACACCAAGGGTATAAATACCCCTCCCCCCATTTTTACTGTTTTATTTTTCACAAACCTCCTTTCCGCCATTGTCAATTTCTTCAAGCTTTTATTCTTTATCCTTCCTCCGTGCGTTGTTTTCTTCACTTCTACAGTTTTTCGAGATTCACGTTAGCATCTTTCTTCGCTCGTCTCTTCAAAATGACTAACTTTGCTGTTAAGCATTCCATTATGACTCGAGAAATGGTAGAAAACTTTTGTAATAACTATTATTTTCCTGATGAAGTTCATCCCGTGGCTCTGGGGCAGGATAAAACTATCACTCAATTCCCTGAGGGTAAAGTGGGTGTTTATACCAGGTTTTTTAATTATTGTGGTTATAGGAATCCCTTCACAATTTTTTTTATGGTTGTTCTCCGATATTTCCGCATACATATTTCCCAATTATCCCCTTTTGGTGCTGCCCGCGTATCTCATTTTGAGGTTTTGACGCACGTGCTTGACCTTGCCCCGTCGGTAACTGTGTTTCGTGTGTTCTATACCCGTACATATAGTGACGGGTTGTTTTCCTTTGCAAAACATTCCAAATCATCTCCTTCTTGCTTCCCGAAACCCCCAGACTCCATTAAAAATTGGTCCGATCATTTTTTCTGGGTTGATGCTAAAGTGTTTCCTATCCTCGTCTCCTTGTATGTGGGGGGCGTGTTGGAGAAAGATCCGGCTCCCCATCTTACCGCTTGCCAAGAGCAGACTGTTAGGCTCCTGGAGAACAACTAAGCTCCTTTTCCCCGTTATCCGGAGTGCTTTTTGTGTCTTGTGGGTTTGAGCCCATATTATCCGTTTGATGAAAACACTTTATCGGCCTTTCGACGCGGCTGCGGGAACAGGTGGGTGTTACTTCCTTCGGTGCGATTTTTTTATTTATGAGGTCTAATCTTTTGGTGTTTGTTTTATAGAAATGGGTTTGCTTGACTTTATCAAGACTGTCGACCCCCAGAAGGTCCAAGCAGTGGAAGTTTAGAAAAAGGATGATCAGGTAAAGCTACTGGAGAGTATGAGTCATTGTTTCATGTCCTTGGTTCGGTTACTCCTAGTTGCAGTAGTGGCGCAATAGTCTGCTGCTGCTACCTGAGGTGATATGCTCGCCTGAGGTGTTGTGCTCCGGCTGAATGTGGAGCGCCAGAGATGATGTTCCGGAGGACACCTATTTAGATTTGACAGTAGCGGAATGAAAGTGTTGCACACTCGAAACAGTCAGGGAAGTCGTAAGAGTAAGAGGAAGAAATAGGGGTTTAGGAGCAGTGTTGATACGGTGCATTTCCATGTGTCCAAGACAGCATTAAGGAAGGTCACCCCAGCCTTGCTACTTGTATGTGGAAACTCTTGTCGGGTTGAGGCAACTTTATGCCGACAAGTCCCTTGTCGTTGAATGCCTTCTTTTTAGGCTGATATCTAGGCCCATGTTGTCGTTCAGAGGTATTTACATGTTTACCTTTTGTTTGACTGCACTTCTATGTGCTTTCCTTAACATTTTTTTTATTTGACAGTGCCCGTACCGCGGATGTCTCGGTGTATACTGCTGCTGCTATTGTAACTTCTGCCCGAGAGAATGTGGGCGTTACGCCTACGTTGGATGTAGCCGGATCTTCCCAGCTCGAGACATCAGAAGGGTCGGATGACTCCTTTTATGAGTTGCCCACCCTGAATTCTGCAGAGGCAAAACATTGGTATGTTCCTCGATGGAACATTACCAATGAATCGTTGTTGGATGACAGTTTTTCTTGCCGCACATTGGTTGACCGCGTTGCTCCCCCTGGCTTTTTCTTTACCCTCCGAAGTATGGATTATGAACAATTGTATACGAAGCTTAACATGTTCTATTAATTAATTCTTTTTTTCTTGTGTACAGTCAGCGGCGCTGGCAGCAGATTTGTCTTGAGTCGGATGGTAAGGTACCCGCGCGTCCGAGCATGACGTTGGAGGCTTAAGGAGACTCAAAAGGCAAGTATGATGCTCGTGGTAGGTTGCTTTGAGGAGAATGACATGGGGAAGGATTCATCAGACTGGAAAAATCATTTATTGGCGACAGGAGGCAGGAGAAGGGGAGAAGGCGGAGACTGCGGGTGTTGTCCGTCTTCGTGATTAGTGTCTACCTTGACCGGGGTTCGGTTGGCAGCGCTTGAAAAGTACTATTGCACAGAAGGACTTTGACATCGCCTCTTACAGCGGCTCGGCAGCAGCGCGCCACTTATCTTAAGTCTGCGCGCCTTAATGATTCTGTATTAGAATGTAGATTTAAGCTTGTGGTATCTGTTTTTATGATTTGGATTTATAGTTTATATGTAGAGTAATAAGTTCTCAAAAGTTTAGCTTCTGTAGTAGCTTATTTTAGATTATAGCTTACTTGTTTTTTAGCTTAAAAATGTTCTTCCTGAGTTAGCAACTTTGATCATTAGATTAAGTAGTTTAAAAGGTATTATTAGTTGAGGTAGCTTATTAAAATTAGCTTCTACACATTATAAGCTTTCAGAAACAACTTTTGGATTTAAAAATAGAGCTTATTTGAGATCTATGCAAGCAATTAAGTAAAATTTAGTTTTTTTGGCTTTCAAAAGCAAACTTTCTGTATCAGCTGGTTTAAACAGTTGATTTTGTGCTTATTATTAAGTTTCAGCTTATAGTTTCTTTATTAAAGTTGTTTTAAAAAGTGTCTTCTATAACTTTTGTTCTTTGAGTTTTCAAAAATAAAAAAAGGGGAAAGTGGAAGTCGGGGGTGAGCAAGACTCGAACCCCCGACCTCAACACTCTCAACCCTTTATAACACCACACACTACCACTGCGCCCTGGGGTCTTTTTCATTTTACATTTGCAACATTTATTCTTTATACTCATTTTAGCCCAATAAGCCTTATAAGCTGTTATAGCTTATTTCGTAGCTTATTCATTAAGCTGTGACATCAAGGTTATTTTTCATAGGTTTTAATTAGTTTAAGCTATTTTCTTTAATTTTTCTAGAATTTTTATAAATAGTTTAGTATTTTTAAACATTTATTTTCATTAAAAACTTTAAAAAATCATAAAAAAATAGAAAAATAATCAGAAAAATATAATTTTTTTAAGAAAATTTTCTTTTATCATAAAAGTTTATAGGAAAAATAGTTTTGCTTTCGTAGGGTCTAATTTGCAAAATTTCGATTTTTAAAGTACGGGACTCGTTCCCGTTCGTTTTTCGTAATTTAAAGCTCATTACAACTCCGTTTTTGTTCTAGTTTACTTTAAACTTACTTTTTATTCATTTAGAGTCCATTTAAAAAGAAAATTTTAAGTTAGGTTTAATTTTAGAAATTTAGGGTTTTTGATCTCCGTTTAAGGGTCCCGTTTTGCGTTTTTAGTTAAAATTTGGTTTCCCGTTATTTGACTTCGTGCTTAATTGTTATAATTTGTTTATTTTAATTTTTAAAAGTAGATAATCAAATTATCCTTTGTTTCCAATTCAAATCATTGTCCGAACATCAAACGTGGTTTCAATTTCACAAGTCGTTGGGGATACGACCCGTGAATCATACTTCCCGGTTAATATACGTATTATATTATATATATTTGTGAAAATTTTCCTTTCTACCTTTGTCCTCAAGGGTAGTTTGGTAATTTTCCATCATATTATATATTTTACTATTACGTATATATTGATTTTAGCGAATCAGCCGTGACCGCATGTGGTCTATTATGACAGTTTTTGTGTAGAACTTCTATGATGTTTTGTATACCGCGGCCATGTGTGGCTATTTCTGCGGCTTCTTTTGTAATATGAATGCTAGTTTAACATGTTCATATATTTTGCTATCTTTTATTTATTACTGGTGTACGTTCGGAATAGATACTCTTGTGAACATTTGTGGGTTATTCTCCCAGTGCAGGGTTTGCAATACCTCTTACGAACCTGAGCTAATTTTGAGGTTGCTCAACCTTTATTATACGGGATAATATATTTGCGGAGCGTGGCTCCTTGCGTGCGCGTCTTAACAATTAATATAACTTTGCAAAGTAAAAAGAAAAAATTTAGGATTTAAAACTCGTGAGGGTAGCTAATACCCACTTTTCATTAAAATTTAATACATTACAAGATAAAGATAAATTGAGATATTGCCCTCCGGAGCATCATATGTGCCAGGCGGGTCCTTACATTTCGTGTATATAATACTTTTTAAGATTACAAATGTTCCATGTCCGCGGGAGTTCATTTCCTTTACAATCTTTAAGTTTGTATGCCCATTTTTAAGCGATTCTGCCACTCTGTACGGTCCTTCCCATTTGGGTCCAAGTTTGCCTCCATCCCTGGCGTGACTTGCGTCGTTGCTGCGGTAGACCATGTCGCCTGGCTTGAAACTTGTGCCACGGACCCTGGAGTGGAGTTGTAATACTTTTCCATTTTAGTTTTGCTTTTTACTTCTTGAATTGCTGCTTGTTCCCTTTTTTCCTCTATGATGTCCAGGTTTATTTCCAAGGCTTCATCGTTCTTTGTCAGGTCTACTTCCATAGTCCGGAGCGTTGGCATGCCTATTTCTGCTCGGATGACAGCTTCTGTGCCATATGTTAGTGAAAATGGTGTTTCCCTATTACTTGATTTGATCATTGTGCGGTGGGACCATAGGACGTGTGAGAGTTCTTCTATCCAGTCTTTGCTTCTTTCATCCAATCTAGCTTTTATTCCTTCCCCCAAACTTCTGTTTGCTCTTTCAACCAAGTCGTTTATTTGTGGGTGCTTCACGGAAGCAAAGCATTGACGGATACATAGTTTTTCACACCAGTCTTTGAATGGGTTATCGCGAAACTATTTTCCATTGTCTGATACAATTTCCCCTGGTAGACCAAATCTGCAAACAATGTTATCCCACACGAACTTTTTAACTTGATTGCCTGTGATAGTTGTGCCGGGCTTGGCTTTGATCCATTTGGTGAAATAGTCAACAGCTACAATCAAGAATTTAACTTTGCCTGGGCCTTCCGGGAAAGGTCCGGCTATGTCGATCCCCTATTTGTAAAATGGCCACGGAGATGTGATAGGAGTTAAATTTTGTTATGGGTTTCTTGGGACGGGGAGATGGACTTGACAATCATTGCATTCCCTTATTAACTTCCATGCGTCCATATGTATTGTTGGCCAGTAAAATCCTGTTCGAATTGCTTTGGCAACCACGGATCTAGGACCGAAATGCATGCTGCACGACCCTTCATGTATTTCTCTAAGGACACAATTTTCTTGGAGCGATCTGACACACCGAAGCCATGGTCCTAAGAAAGATTTCTTATATAAAGTTCCATTGATCATGGTGTACCTGGCTGCCTTGCGACGTACCGCCCTGGCTTTCTTTTTATCTGCCGGAAGTATTTCCTTTGTAAGGTACTCGCATATACGTGTCATCCATGTGTTGCCTTCCTCTTCTACTACGGTGAGGATTTCCTTTTCGTTTATGGACTTCTCCTTTAGTTCTTCCACAAGTACCCGTTTGCTAAGATGTGCGGAGCTTGTAGATGCAATCTTGCTTAAGGCATCTGCTTTCTTGTTTTCGCTCTGTGGTACTTGCTTGATGGAAAATTCCCTGAAGCTTCTTGTGAGCGTTTTTACTTTGTTCAAATATTGGATCATGCCTGATTCTTTAGCGACATAAGAGCCATTAACTTGATTGGCTACAAGTCTTGAGTCAACATGTGCTTGCAGGTTCTTTACGTCCATTTGTTCTGTGATCCGGAGACCGGCTATTAACGCTTCATACCCAGCTTCATTGTTTGTGGTCTTAAACGTAAACCTTATGACATATGTGAACTCAACCCCTTCTGGGTTGGTTAGTATTAGTCCAGCTCCGGAACCATCTATACAAGATGTTCCGTCTGTAAAAAGGGTCCAAGGTTCTGGTATTTCCTCCGGTTCCGTCATGGGTTCATCCAGGGATTCTTCCTCCGGCCGTTCCATAATAAAATCCGCTAGTATTTATCCTTTGATTGATGCCCTCGGCCTGTATTGGATGTCATATCCTTCTAGTTCAAACTTCCACTTTAGCATCCTCCCACTAATTTCTAAGTTTGGCAATAGTTGCTTTATCAGCTGATCCGTGATTACAACGATTGCGTGTGCTTGGAAGTATCTTTTCAGCCGCTTGCTTGCACTGAGCAAAGCTAACACCAATTTTTCCATGGGGTTGTAGTTGATCTCCGGCCCTCGTAGGGCGCGGCTCACAAAGTATACTGGTATTTGTTTGCCTTCCCTTTCTGTCATTAACACTGCACTGATGGCTTCCTTGGCCGCGGCTAAATATATTATTAACTCCTCCTTTTCCTTAGGTGCGGTTAACATTGGGAGTTCTGCGATGAGCTTCTTTATTTGTTTGAAGGCTGCTTCGGCCTCCTGGGTCCATTGGAGGTCACTCTTTTTTGTGCACTTTTTCAAGGTTTTGAAGAAAGGTAGTGATTTTTTGGCTGACTTTGACAAAAACCTGTTTAAACTTGCTAGTTTCCCATTCAGCTTTTGCACGTCCTTGAGGCATCTCGGAGATGGCAAGCTAAGGACCGCTTTGGCTTTGTCCGCGGCTACTTGAGTCAGTCAGATTATCTTGTAGCCAAGAACATCCCCTCTTGCATTCAAAAGGAGCATTTTTTTAGATTCAGCTTCATGTTTATTTGCCAGAGAGTTTTGAATGTTTCTGCTATGTCGCGGATAATTTCTTCTTCCGTACGGCTTTTTATGACCAAGTCGTCGACATATACCTCCAGGTTGCGCCTGATCTACCTTTGGAATGCCTTGTCTACCAAACGCTGATAGGTCGCTCCGGCATTTTTAGGCCAAACGACATCTTTGAATAACAAAATATCCCTTGATTTGTGATAAATGCCATTTTTTCCTCATCCTCCTTTGCCATTTTTATTTGGTGATACCCCTTGTATGCGTCCAGGAAACATTTGAAGGGGTATCCGCAGAGAGATTCTACTTTCCAATCTATCTCCGGCAGTGGGTAACCATCCTAAGGACATGCTTTGTTTAGATCTTTGAAATCTACACACATTCGCCAACTTCCAACGTGTTTCTTGACCATGACTAGGTTAGATAGCCAGTTGTGATAATGGACTTCTTTCATTATTCTGGCATCTTCCAACTTTTCTACTTCTTCCTGGATTGCTTTGTTCCTTTCCGATGCTTGCCCCCTCTTCTTTTGTCTGATAGGTGAGCACCCTTCACGGACATTTAGACGGTGCTCCGCTGTGTGTCGTGGAACGCCCGTCATGTCTGCTGGTTTCCTGGCGAAAACGTCTAAGTTTTGTCCAAGCAGAGTACATAGTTCCTTGCGTCCTTTTTCTGTTAGGGTAGACCCTATGGCTATTGTTTGATCAGGGTATTCCGGATGAATGACCACTCTTATCTTTTCTTCCAATGTTTTGCCAGCTTTTGGGGGGCTGTGTGCTAGGTCCGGAGATCATTGCACATTCCATTAGGATGATCCTGTTGCTTCGTAATGTTATAATTCCTCCTTTAACTGGGAACTTTAACATTCCATGTGCCGTGGATGGTATGGCACGGATTTTCCTTATACCCGGCCTACCTATTATTCTATTGTGTTGGGATGGTGACCTGACAACCATGAAGTTTATCCATGCGGAAGTGGAATGCTATTCGTCACCTATTTTTACTAGCAAGGATATCTGGCCTAGCGGCCAAATGGTTTCCCTACTGAATCCGGTTAGGTATGTGGTAGGCGGAACCATATGGCTTCTTATTTTAGGCCGGAGCCTGACGAAACATTGTTCGTATAGGATCTTTGAGGATGCTCCTCAGTCTACGTACATTCGGTGCACGAAGTACCCTCCTATCTCAGCCTCAATGATCATTGGTCCTTCCGTTCCGTCCTCATCTCTTAGAGGTGGGAAAGATATTGTTGTCTCTGGAGAGAAACTCTGGGTAACCTTTTGCTTGGCTACTCTTTCCCATGCTTGGACCATCAGGATGGCTAGTGGTATTTCCTTTCCGGCCGTTTCCCCCTTTTTGGGTGCCTTTGGCTTGTCGTTCTGTTTTAGTTCTTTGATGAATTGTGACAATTTACCTGCCTTGATCATTTCATCTATCTGCTTTCTCAACTACATGCATTCGTCCGTACTGTGACCCGTATCCGCATGGAATTCACAGTATTTGTTTGGATCCCTTTTTTCCGCAGGGGTTACCATTGGTGGTGGAGCCTTGAATTTTCCTTTTTCTAAAGCGAAAATTTCTTTTGGGGTCTTTGTAAGGAGTGAAAACCTGTCTGGCTTCCGATCCGACCTGTGCTTACTTTTGAAACCCTTTTTGAAACTCGGTTTGTTTCCCCCTTCTGGTTGCTTCCATGGCGTGGGTGCTTTCTTCCGGCCATGACTGAATGCGGCAACTTCCCCTTGTAGAAAAGACGTAGTTACCCTGTACATTTCGTCCATTGACCTTGGGATTTTTTCGTATAAACGCTTGATCAACTCAGGGTGGGTTATCCCATGCATGAATCCGGAGATCTTCATGCATTCCGGCGCTCCTTCCACGTCCAGGACTTCTTCTTTGTATCTCTCCATGAAATCCTCCGTGGACTCTCCGTCCCTTTGCTTGATGTGATGTATCTCCACTGGATCCTTAATGTGTTTTGTTTGCTGGCGATAATTTTCCCTAAATGCTGCCCTCAGATCTTCATAGCTGTCAATGGATTCTTTTGGGAGTTTGTCGAACCAGACTCTAGCATTCCCAGTTAGCGTCGAGTTGAACATGTGGCACCACGTTGGCATTGCCCATCTCTCTGTCTTTGCAGCGGACTGAAATAGCTTTATATGGTCTTCCGGATCCCCACTTCCGTCATAAGTCTTGACATGGCTAGGCATCCTTGTCCTTGGGAAGTCAAAATGTCGGATCCGGGTCGTGAAAGGGTTTCTTTCTTCACACGTCCAAGGCTGGGAGAGATCGTCTTCGTAGGTATCTGACCTATGCCTTTTTGATTTGGACTTCCAGTGACCCCCTTCGCTGTCTTCGCTCTCCGAATATCCGCTGGTTCTTCGGGACGATGTGCCCTCATGATGATGCTTTCTTGCCGGTACCTCGGTTCCCTTTGCTTGGGAACTCTGGTGGTGACTATCAGAGCGTGTATACGCGCCTGGTTCTTTTCTTCCCAGTCTATTGAACACACCTCCCTCCTTCCGCGGCCGGAGCCTAGGTGAAGGAGATCGGTTTTGCTTGAGTCTTCTGAAGACGCTGGCGACTGGTGACGGGCTTCGGGAGTGCTTGCGCCCATGCCTTCTTCTGGGCTCTGTCCGGGCAGTTGGCGTTTTTGATTCGGAGTAATGTGACTCTTCATGGTTTCTTGGATTTCTCCCAGATTCATTGCCGTAAAGTAGGCGCGCCTTTACCGCTTTGAGCTTATCTTGCTGCTCCTTTTCTTTTTGCATTTTTTCAGCAATAAGCGGTAAAAGTTGGTGGTAGTTCTTGTCGCACAATTCTCTTAGAGCTTCATTGGACGCAGGTTCCTCGAGATTTTGTGGACCACTTTTTCCCCCAGTGTTCCGCACAACGGATGTGGGAATTGTTGAGGTTTGTTGTTCATGAGTGCTCATGGTGAGTTTTTTAGAAAACGTGGTTTCGTTCGGGTCCCACGGATGGCGCCACTTGTTAATACAAAATAGGTATCGGGTATATACCTGGGCTCAAATCTTGTATTAGATTGGGCTTCCAGATGATTTGAGCGTTGGGTTTTGTATTAGAGCAAGAGAAGTGACGATTTCTTGCACAATCAGACAAAAACCGTTAGCCTTACCGTGGGGGCGGACCCCACGGTTAGACTCCGGCGTGAAAGTAAGTAAACATGTAGAGAGAGAAAGTATGAGAGTATAGGGTGAGAAAATCGTATTGTTCATTGTGTATTAGGTCTCTATTTATAGGGGTCTAGTACTAGGGTTTCCTAGTATTTCGTAGTGGCCAGAGTGGGTCCCTTGTCGGGCAAGGTCCCGTAATAACCGTGTATACGGACGCGTGTGCTTTCCGTGGACGGCAGTATCCTATAGTTAGGTTCGCGTCCGTTTTGCTGTGTCCGGGCCGTGACCAATGCAGGATTGGGTTTAATTTTGGCCCATGACTGTTAAGTTGGGCTCAAAAGCCTAAGTGATAGTGTGGTCCAAGCCCGAAGGCTTGGTATACCTATTATACGTCGTCACTTCTAGTCGTATGTAATCTGCTTGTTTACTTGCTTCGTGTTTGCTTACTTGTGTGCTTGTTGGCTTGTTTCAAACATTTCTTATAAAGATGTAGATTATAAGTGTATTTATCTTTACGAATGGATTTTGTACCATAGTAAATCATTACTTGCAAATTAAGTCATGCGTTCTTTTAACCCGAAACTGATTACTAGAACTATTTTTGATGAGGTGGCTTTTTTAGAGGGTTTCCTACGTGGCATGGGTGCCACAAGTCGAGGCTAATTACGGAACCCCCAAGTCCCGCGTGAAGACCAGATTTTGGTTGAAAAACTAGTTATTATGTGTAAATGTGAGTGTATTGTGACATATGTTTGTGTTTAAGTGAGTTATGTTTGTGTGGTTGGTCAATTGGTCACTACTACCGGTGTTAGGTGGTTAATTTGGTGAAAGAGTGAAAAAATATGGTGCTGCAAAGACAAAGGTAGTAGATTCCGAGATGCGGTCCTTCTTACACCCCGTCAAAGTCCATCTTGTAATCAACTGTTGATGGTTGTAACTTCGTAATTGCCAAAATCTAGTAATAGCGTCGATGCATTACCAGGCCAAGTGTATAATACAAGATCCAGTGAACATGCGTGCTAGAGTTAATAGCGTTGTCGTATCAATAGATTCATATAGCACAAAACCAGCTAGCAAAAACTCAAGCTGAAATTGTTCTTCGTGGCTAGTGAACCACACTTGGCTCGAGTGAATCAGTGGTTCGATAAAACGGCATTGATCATCGTCTAACACTCTATAATTGAGCTTTAGAATTTAATAATCTATGTTGATTTTATCGTCGGTTAATACATGGTGTCATTTTAATTTAAAAACTGG
Organism: Tanacetum coccineum; assembly: GCA_026074375.1. Taxonomy (NCBI): domain Eukaryota; kingdom Viridiplantae; phylum Streptophyta; class Magnoliopsida; order Asterales; family Asteraceae; genus Tanacetum; species Tanacetum coccineum. The sequence continues at coordinate 2,102 of BQNB010054219.1, read as the reverse complement.
TTTAGTATAGTGAAATCATAAGCATTCAATATGCTACGACACACATAGACAGCATGCATGTTAGCCGAGCCAAAACGATCTGACCTATAAACCTGGTGATGAACAATGATTAACAAAACAGCCCCAATTGGGTTTCAGAGATATCATCAATATGAAAACCAAAATATAGCTTAGAAGTACCGTCATTACACTCATGAATAAAATTGTAACAATAATAGGTAGCAGTGCCGGGGGCATATGTTTTTGTTTATAAAACTAAATTCAAAAATATAGTGTACGAAAACAAACCTAGATTAAAAAGAAGCAGCCAAAAGGGATGGTAAGGGTTCAAAATCCCCAAAAGATATCACGAGGCAACCTTACCCCCATCATCCTCTAACGACTCTTTTACGGCTTACAATCATAAAGTCCCATCTCAGCATGTAACCATGTACTCTACAGTCGATCAAGCCACTTGACATGCCAAAACCAAGCCCAAGTTGCCATAACAATACACCTATTGGGCTTGGTGTAATATGGACCCAATGATAACGAAACCACTCTAGTGATCTAACTAATAACCAGACTATGCTCCCAAAAGCTCTTTTAAACCCTAAATATCACCATTCCATCGAGTTTGAAGCCTGGTTTGATCACACACCCAAATCTCACGAGCAACTGGTTAATGAGCCTAAAGTTCGTGGCTAACAAGCCACCAAACCACCATCATTCATTCAAAGCCTCACTAACGATCAATAGTTTCAATATCCAAATGAGTTATCCGACTCGTCCAACAGCGCATCTGGGTTGGCCTAAAGGCAAACCAAGCAAAAACAACACGACTCTTTTGACCATCTGAACAATTCTTTACATAGGCATCGATTGGCTTTCCCGGGTCAACCAAACTACAATAAACCCGCAACTTCTCCTCTACATTCCGGGGATACTCCTTATATATATAAACAAAGCTGACATTCCAAATAAGTTTATCAGCCAAATGATGGGTGGACTGAGCCACTCTCAAGTTATTGTTGCCGCTTCACCATGCCCTTCAAGAGAGTCAATTCCCCTGTCATCAGCTTCAGAAGTGTACTCTTACCAGCTCCATTGGGTCCCACCAGAGCCACACGAGAATCCAAGTCGACTCCAAAGTCAAGACACTTGTAGATGAGATTATCAGGTGTGTAACCAAACTTGACCTCCGAAAACTGAAGAACGGGTGGCGGAAGCTTGCCAACATCAACGAACCGGAACACCAGTACACTGTCCCGAGTCACCTTCTCTGTCAAACCACCACGTTCCATCTTTGCTAGAGTTTTCTCCTTACTCTGAGCCTGAATCACCAGTTTAGGCAGACCCGGGGGCCAAACGGTTGCGTAGAAAACAAGCCCTTAAAGTAAAATGTACTCCTGCATGTTAGCAATCTGGTCCCTCTCCCGGATTGTGTATGTGTGTACATCTGATTATCTCAAGTTCTGAACGGGTCTGCATATATTGGTCAAAATTACCAGAATAAATCTTCAACGACTTGCTTTGCATATGTATGATGTTGGTGCAGACACCATTTAAGAAATCTTGCGAGTGTGAGACAACAACGAGTATACGCTCGAATTTCTGCAGGGTTTCTTCCAGCCACACACAATAAGTGATTAGTTCTTCTAAGGATCAGCAATTCATCCTAATACCTGAATTAAATTCACATTTAAGCATCTTTTCTTAGTGCTGAAAACAACATAATAAAGCAGCATTAACCAAGTAACTTTTTATGCGACACTTAAGTGAACAAGTAACCCTCAAGCGACACGCTACAAGGACCGGGTTCAGGTTGGATTCGTTTGAGGTTGGATTCGTTTGACCATATGCAACTTCTTAAAAGGAAAAACCCTGAGCGATTATAAAATGCTGAATTTCTGAAAATGTGGTGGGCTACCGGCTACTATAAAACAGGTTTAAAACTTGCCAGCTGGATTGGATTAAAACAGGTTGGGTGCAGGCAGTATACAGGTTGTGACCGGCATAGTTTTTGGTTCCTTTTCAGATTAATGTGAGACGATTTGTGTCCACTAACAGTCTAACAGACCTACTTTTTAGTTCCAAATCGTAAAAAATACAACTCACCAAGA
>BQNB010054218.1:17497-28810 GCA_026074375.1 Tanacetum coccineum | reverse complement strand
TTTGAGGCTCGAATAAGGGACTACATGGCAGCGCACACCGAGAGAATGGAAAGATTTGAGAACGCTATTTTCAAGCAACGCGAAGAGATTAATGGTAGAATGACTGAAATGTTCGGACTTCTCAAGGAACTCACGATCAGCACTAAGAAAGTATTGATAAGGGAAGAAGCCAAATTCCCTGTCACCAAGAATGTAAATTTTATCTCTTTGACAAAAGGAGAGGAATAGATGAGTGACAAGACGGAGGTAACACCCGACAACATTGAGAAGCCTACCGAAACAGAAGCGAAAATACTAGTAAAGGAGGCTGAGACAAAGAATGGAGCTGAAAACAGGGCCGAAAACAAACCCATCAAAACACCTGAGAATGAAGAAGCGATGGAAGCACCCGGTTCTCGGCCTGTCGCGTATTACCTGAAGCATAAGATTAATGAAAAGCTAATCGAGGGACTAGTTGACAACAACAGATTTAATAACTATCTGTCAGGAACCCGAGTTGGAAAGAAAAAGGGAATGACATATAAAGTATTACCTAGGGCGCCTGTTTATGATGCGATTCTCAAAAAAAAAGATAATGAAGAAGGAGGACATCGGAGGAAACTTCAAAATACCTTGCAGCATAGGAGGCCTTAAACATGTAAATGCCCTCATCGATCAAGGGTCCAATGTAAACGTCATGCCTTACTCCACTTATATGAAACTTACCGACGAGAGGCCTGCCGAGACTAACATTCGTATATCTACCCTTTAGGAATAGTTGAGGACGTGTTAGTTTAGGTTGCCAAGAATATATACCTCGTGGACTTCATGATTATAAACATTAAGGAAAATGAAAAGAGGCCTTTCATCCTAGGAATGATGTTCCTAACAACAGCGAAGGCCGTGATTAAGTTTGACACGAGCACCATAACTCTAAGGTCAGGAAATAGTAAGATAAGTTTCAATAATATACCTGAACCCCTTTGTGAGACCAAAAAAGTTAAGAACGACATATAACCTATAACCTTCACATACTTGCCGTGATGTTACAGAACACCAGAATAGTTCACTTAGAATGGGAAGAAAAGAAAAAAACAACTACCAAAACACCATCCACCAGGAAAGGAGATAATTTTATACACGAGTAAAAAGAAGGCAAGAACTTTTATAGAAAAAGAAAAAAAAAAATAAAAGACGAGCAACCTTGATCAACCTTTGACTACACCTTAAAATATATATAATATATGAAATATCAAAATATAGTAAGAAAAAACTAAAATGCAGAATCAAAGATACCGAGCAGTTATTAGAGAGAGCTTTCTCGGGTCCAGTATTATATAAATTTTAATAATAAAAATAAATAAATATTAATTTTATTAATATTAATTATAATAATAAATAAATAAAATAAATCAAGATTAATATATAAAATTTTTTCCCCAACCGAGGCTGAATATGGTAAATCGATAACGATCGATGTAGATTTGAGTTTAGAAAGAAGGAATATATGGTATTTGGGGGAAGTTGAAAAAGTAAATTAGATAATAACAACTAAAACTTTTAAGAAAAACCTAGAAATTAAGAAATAAAAACACTAGAAAAAAACGAGAACCCCCCCGAATCATTCCTCCCCAAGATCCCACTCGCCCCTAAACATCCCCTCCCCCCCGAAATGGGGTCCGGGGCGCAGCCGTATTTCCATAGGGCATCATCTATCCCTTACCCGAATAACACACAAAAGGGGGGAACAAAAACAACCTAAACCTCCATATAAAAACAAAAACAAAAACATAAAACCCTACGAATAAAACCCCCCTTCCTAACGAACGTAATTTTTCATTTAATTTTTAATTATCCACTTCCTAAACAAACAAACAACTACCCCAACACTTCCCGGAACTCACACATAGACAATCTAAACGCGACAAAAACACACCTCCAGCCCCCGGTGTCCACTTCCAGACTCTAAAACAAAATTCTGACGCGCCAATCACTCTTCAGACGCCCCACGCCACGTACACTACCCCCGCCACACTGCTCCGCTCCGCCACTCGTCCACACTACCCACTCTTTTTCTCACTTCCTAACTACTCTCCCCCCTCCCACTCCCAATACACCGACCTACACTACCCCACTCATACAATCTTACTCCCTCTCTCCAATCTCCTCAAAGCCTAATAAACCATCCTACGCACCTCCCCTCCCCACTCCCTTCTCCCGTCTAACTACTTAACGCTCCCACTACTCCTCAGCCCCCCCCCCCTTCTAAATAAATCCTCCTCCCCATCCTCCCCCCCCAACCGAGACCCCACCCAACACCCGTCACCCGTTCCCGTATGCGCTGAACCCCCCACCCAGTCCCAAAGATAGTACAAACAAGTGGACGCCAACGCCCTGTCAGAATGACAAACATTTTTCCAACAAACTAGATGTACTAAGCAAAAATTTTCTAACAAAAAGCAAAATAATTTTTTGATAATTTTTTGTATTTTTTATGAAATTAAATCAACTTTTAACTAAATTAAAATTATAAAAAATATTTAAATGATTACTACAACTTCTGAAAAATTTACAAACAAAACTAGACAACTCTAATGGTCCTACAAAAGATAAAGAAACACAAATAAGCTACAAGAAATAAGCCTGTAATAAGCAGTTACAGCTATATAACACTTAATACCCAAAAAGACATAAATACCTATGTGCCTTGGGTCATTTAATCGAAAAAGACCAAGGCGAGTGGTAAGTTATGCTTGAAAGGGAGGGATGTATCGACGAGTCCCCGTGTTCGAGTCTTGCTCACCCGGGTCCCTTGTCTTCCCTTCTCTTTTTTTTTGGTAAAACTTTAGGGTAGAAATTGTACAAAAGTAAAGTGAAAGGTAGGCGGGCAAAAATTTGGGAATTTACACTACTATGAAAACGTATAACCCTGTACTATCAAAGATATACAAAACAGACCCTACGATTCTAGCTTATTTTTAGCTTATTAAAAATTGAGAATTAGCAAAAACTTAAAACTACAAACTTATTAAGGGGCTTATACTACACAACCATAACAAAGTCAACTTTCCCCTACTTTTTAACCACAAATAAGCTAGAAATTAAGCCTATATTTTAGACAGAACTAAATAAAGCTTAAAAACTAAAATTGACTAAATCATTTAGGACAAATAAGCTAAGAAAAGGTAAATAAGCACAGAAACTAAGTATAACTATCCCTAAAAAGCTTACTAGGAAACAAAATAAGCTTATAAAATAAGCTGAATAAGCCAAAAAGGAGCTTAATACTCTCAACAGTACTAACTAAAGAGTTAGTACTGTTGGTGAATAACTTGAGCTAAGGGCAAGAAGTTGGCTTGAAAATAAGCCATCAAAAGAAACTTTTAAGGGCTGAAACTGAAGACACTTAAAAAGTTGCTTATTGGCTTATACATAAGCCAATAGAGCTTGGGCTTGGGTATGGCATAAAAAAGCGTAAACACAAAGCTTACAATCCACCTCTAGCACCAGGGGAAATTAATGCTAACAACAAAGGCTTTTTGACACTTTTTAAAAGCTGTCAAATAAGCCTCTTAAATAAAGAAATAAGTTAAAACAGATGAAGAAACCCTAGCAAGTAGGACTTTAAATGACAACCAATTTTAGGCTTCCAAAAATCATTATAACTTGCTGAATTTTGATAGTAAAAATGGGCCTTTGATTTTTTTGAAAACTGCTACTAAAAAGGACTTGGTGGTTTTTGACTCAAAAGTCAAAAGACCAAGGGTTTGAACAAACTTGTTTGAAACACACTAAAACACACTCTTTTTGAGACCTTATAACTCAAAATCCATAGTGCTTACTAAAAATAAGCACTTGGTGTATTTTTCTTAAAACACGACAGTTTTAAAAATACTTCAATAAAACTAAACCCTATTATATGTGAAAAAAACAATTTTCAAAACTAACAAACATTGTAAAAACCAAAAACAAAACAGCTTAAAAACAAATTCAATGTCAATCAACCCTTTAAGCTAAAAACTAACCTAATGACACCAACCCATAACAACAAAAATATTTTACATGTCCTTTTTAAAAAACGGCTGACCCAAACACACCCTCTATTAATGTAAAACTGTCACAGAAAACTAATTGGGAACTAAAACCTGATGTAACAAACTAATTAAGCCAGAACCTTTAGCTACTCACACTAATCTATACCTACTAAAGCAAATTAAGCACTGTAAAAACTTATACACAAGCTTATTTAATAAGATTAAGCCTAGTTTAATCAGCTAGCCTACTACACAAATATGACAAGTTGTTAAAAGTAAAAACTAAGGTTACACAATTTAAAACCTAATGGAAAACTTAAAAACATAAGCTAGAGATTAAGCCTAAACACAACATAATTAAAGAGAATTTAAGCAAATTGAATTGAAATAAGCAATTGATAAAGCTACAATTAAGCTAAAATTGAAACTTAAGTGAAATGAAACCTGATGCTTTTGGAGTCCAGCAAATAACCACTCTAGTAGAGTGAGTGGCTTAGAAAACAATCACCTAGGTGGCACCTTGCCTCTAGACCAGCTTAATAAGCTAAATGAGCTTATAAGAGCTTATTACTTCCCTATAGCTTCCAATCTTGCTCATCTTGAATCCAAATGAAAACTTTTTAAACTAAATGAGCTGAAAACAGTATTTAAAGACTTTTACAAAGTTTTAAACTGAATTTGAGCTTATTAACACAGGGGGAAACAGCTCAAAAAGCTTATTAAAAGCGTTAATTGAGTGAAAATGACGTGTTAAATATGAAAACAAAAACACGAATGCTTGTAAACTTATTTGATATTACTAGAATGTGAAGTACAAGCTTGAAGAAGATTGTACAAAAGAGCTTAAACTGAATTACAAAAAACTTAAAGAAAAATGCATTAAAAATAAGAAAAATACAACTAAAAATTAAAATTACTCTAACTCTCCATTAAACTCTGTCGTCTCTTTCTTTTAAGAGCAGCTAAATGTCCTTGTTGTGCATGTTTTGTGAGAGCAAGAACCAAAAAAAAATCATCTCAAACCGTCGAAAACACTTGGGGATTTTGTGGGATGCCAAATAGCTTAGGATTTAGTGGAGTAGGGGGGAGGAGTTTGTATCATGGGGTTTTTGAGGTTATAGGAATAAGTAAGGGATTGTTAACCCGGAGTGGGTTTTGGGTCTTGGGTTTCAAAATGGCGGGAAAAAGGTTGGTGACCAGAGTTATAGTTCGGGTTTGGCGATAAACATGGTCGCTTGGAGATGTGTATGTTGGATTGCACCCATGGTCCTTGGTGTTTACAACTTTTGGGGACTTGGCAAGAATAGTCCCCAAAAGTTATATGACTTATTGCAGGGTTCGTCCTTGGGTAATACAAGTGTGGGGAGTTGGCAGAACTGCCCCCCCACTTGTTACTTTGAGTGAATTGCAAAATCGGCCCTTGTCTTCTTTTTTCTCTTTCCTCTTATAAATATAAGTTTAAGGGTTTGGCAATTGTTTCAACCCTGTAAACTTATATTTCATGATTTGTTGATTTTTGGCTTCAGTGGTTGACTGGGTTGACTTTGAACTTTGGACCCTACTTTTCTTTGACTTTGACTTGATTGACTTTTCGCTTTGATTTGGCTTTGTCTTTCGCAGTCTTCCATTCCGAATTCTGGTTTTGGTGTTCGTTTTGTCTTTGTTTTTCGTCCTTTTTCTGGTTATCCGTTCCCAGTACAATACAATTAGCAAAACAACGTATCTTTGGCCATTTTACGTCCGTTTTTGGTTATTTTAGCTTGTTTTAAAGGTAAAAGTATGTGTAATTAAGCACAACCCACCCTGCTCTTACAAAAGTTGAAAAAGAATTGGATGATGAAGGAGAAGTCACGTAAGGACATGTGACTTCGAGTCTAGCTACAAGACTCGTTAATAAAGAAAAGCGCTTTTTGAGAGGCAACCCAATTTACTTTTCCCGCATATTAGGAGTGTCGTGTGTGTTTTAATTCTTTATAGTTTGTTTTTATTATGTTTGAACTATCTTGTAATCATGCTTTGTTTGTCTTTAACTTCGTCTTAATTTCAATCAAAGGTATTTTGCAAATAATAAGTGTAGGGGAATTTATTCGGCTTTTGAGCCAAATTCAAACATGTTAAATAATTTGTTTAGATTAATTCGCGTTGGTTTTGAGTCATATGATTGAATTGTTAAATCTCAGGTTTTATGCAGCCATTTGTACAGGAATTAACTTATGGAATCGAGTGCAGGAAATTTTTTATCAAAAACAAAAATTTCGTTTTCACAAAACGTGAATACACAGCGGTAACGATTTACCCCGATGCCGACACCAAAGAACGTTACATTTGACGGGTCCACAAAAACCCTGACTGCGTCAAACGCCCAGGTCCAGAAAACTTAAAGTTTTTAATTATTTTTGAAAATAAAACTTGCACAACATTTAAAATATGTAATTTTCTTTTATGAACCTGCAAAACCAATGAGTTTAACAATTCTCTCATCCTATCTTTACTGCTTTATCGAGTCAACCCTAAATTCACATTGTATATTATGTATATTGAACATTTTATTTTGTCATATTGTCATTGTCCTTTATTACAGGTTATATTTGAATGAAAGAAGCTGGAAGATCATTATGAAGCTTTCAATGATGATTCTGGGAGGACGATTTTAACAAGTTATCTGCATGTTTCTTCTTTCATTATTGAGCAAACCCAAAAAGTACATAGTTTCCATTACTTGTTTCTTTTCCCTTTAATTCATATTTTTTACGGTAAACTTTATAGAACATTTACCATTTGCTTTGTCCTTGAAATGATGGATAATATATCGAAACATAACATAAAGAGGTTATTTTTACCTAAATTTAGAATTTTTTATGACACATACCGACGAAAACCAATTATTAATAGCGTCTATGGACTAAGAATTTTGATTGCTCTTAGCATAAAAACCCTCAAAATCCACCCTCACGTATATGTGAAGTTTCGCCCTTCAGATATATACCTTTATCTGTTCGAGTTAAAGGATTTGAGCAATCATTTGTGTCTATTCCATCGTTACGGATGTTTTATGCTGGTTTTGTCACCTTTTCTAGAACATTGGTATCAGTTACTTTATGATTATGAGAGTGTACCGGTAGTATATTAAATTTCAGAACTTGATTTTGTGATGCATCCCGAGACCGCATAGTAAGTATTAGGATTTGCTAAATAAGAGGCAGTAGGATTACCCAGATGTTTAAACCTGTAATTTTTATTATGATCACAATCATTATATAACTATCCCCACAACCCTTCCATGCACTCTTCACTTTTTAGTGCAGGATACCCTAGATACAACCCTCTGATGCCTATCCATCTTAAATTGCTTCTATTTAGGTATTTACAGAACGACCGAAAGGGGATTTTTAGGAATTCCTGAATAGACTATTCTGGAAGTATGTAATAGTTGAATTTTGTCACCCTTAAACCAATCGTTACACCCAAATCGCCTTCGCCTACCTTGTATGTACCCACTTTTAGTACATTATTGTGATAACCCACGTTAATTATTGAGTACATGGTTGCTAAGTCCTTATCATTGTAAATACAGTTTTGGGACGATTGGGATTCATGATAGTATTTATTTTGCGAAAGAATGGGGGAAGAAAAGTTAAATTAATACCCCCATATGTTTGTCAAATGATCTCCATGTTATTTTGATCCACCTCAAATCGGGTCATTAGTTTATGATATTAAATACCAGAGAGCATATAAAAGCTCAAGTGTAGGGGTGCGTGTTATAAACCCCATGTTTGTATTATGTTATTAAAAAAAGAGATTGGTGTAGAGTTTGTATATCTTCGTCCGAGTCTTGGCTTAACAACCAAACCAGCGTGTATTCGTATAAATAATTAGCTAACCCTTCCACTCCAAATTCACCCAAAGCCATACAAATGTATCCCATCCGTTTCCGTTTCCATTATATGTTATCTTACACCTACAACCCACAACCCTTTAAAAGATCTCTTAGATAGTAATGGATAATGCTTGCACCTAGCGGTGAAGGTTTGATCCTATACCAAGCCTATGGTAATTTATATGCTATGACATGTAATGAGTGTTGATTTTCCGTTTCCCCTATATGTTATAATTTATTATACAATCGAGTGAAAGAGAGAATCCCAAACACTTATGTGAGGTGCTAGTGTATATTTTTCGTGCTATTAATTACAAGGTCTAGAAGGTTGTGTTGTAAAATGCTTTTAAAGAGTATGTAAAATGACCCTCATATTATTATTGTTTATGTAGAAAAGCCCATTTTCTTGAGGACAAGCAAATCCCAAGTGTAGGGGTATTTGATGAGATGTCATTTTATACACTTTTTCAGGGTCATTTAACCCCCTAAATTGTGCATTTATGCCCAAAATAGGTACTTAAACGTTCCTTTTCAGGTATTTCGCATTTGGAAGAAATACACGTGACTTGGGCTCATTTGGAGAAGAAACGGACAAGACTATGAACTAACACCAAGACTCTTGAAGATTTGTGCTCACAGAGCCTGAAGACGGCGTCACCAACTCTACACGACACCGTCACAACCCACCTAGTGATGGCATTACAATCTTTCATGACGGCGTCAGCACGCACCAACTCGCACGCAGATCTAGAAGATTCTACTCACGACGGCGTCACGACTAAAACGCGATGTCGTCGCAGCCATATTCTTATAAATATAGATTCGAATTTAGGGTTTTAAGTGTGTAACTTTAGAATAAAAAGAGGGTACGAATCCTAGTTCGTTTAGCATCTGTTAGGGACGATTTTAAGGCCTCAAAACCCTATTGTACTTCCTTCAACTCATGTTTTAATCAAGTTAAGACTTATTTAATCATTTAATATGTCTTGTTATCATTTAATATGTCTTGTTGTGTGATTATTATCTGTTCTTGCTTTATCTTTAACATGCTTGGCTAAACCTTCTATTGTGTTTATTTATGATTGTATGAAACCTAGGATGTAGATCTTAGTGGTGTTGCTTCTTATGATGAATATGCATGTTAGGTCTTAGAAAACTAGCTTTTGTCTGTATCGCTGTTGATATGTCTAGGAAAACATGATTGTGTAGAAAGGATACCATCGGGTAACAATCTTCATACTACCTTGCCCCTTATATGGTTGATCCACTATTAATATATTTCAAATGCATTTAATATACTCTTAGGGGCCTTGTAATAGTCTTCATACTACCTTACTTGTGCGTTGCCTTAACGGAATATTAAATAGACGGCGGGTTCGTGTAATTCGTTCATGACTTAGAAAATAATTACATAGATCATCACAAGTGTGACAAAGCAACAACACTAGGAGAAGCAATCTAGAGAGTAATACATGATTAAATAAACACAATCTTTTATTATATTGTTATCACTAGTAGCTTAGTTTATTTAGTTTAATAGCTAAAACCAACCAAACCTATCCAATATATGATTTTACCTGCTTTCATAAAATATAAAAACACAAAAAGAATCTTCTCTCAACTCTTAGAATTCTGTTAGACCGTGATCAAGCATTCCCAACCTATTCTCCTAAAAAACGATAACAACCCCCGAGTCTTGCATATATTACACTACAACGGTTAGGTACATTGCCTAGGGAGTTGTAAAACTTCTTGTAGAAGTCACTTACGACAACCGCAACACAGATTAATCTCACTAGGTATAATTGAACGAATTGAAGATGTCGAGAAATTATACATGTGTTCTTATAGATAGTCGATTGAGGCAACTTAGGATCAACATATTTAGAGAATATATTTGGGCGAATGGTATGATAGCGAGTACACGGGTGAAAGTTTTCGTATTCATTTTGGGCATGATCAATCGTTAGGTCCAGTTACTATACCAATTGTGTTTGCAAATTTAATTAGCGGTCGTTGTCTAGTCGAGATATTCTTGTAGGTTGGCCACAAGGCCCGCAAGTCTCCTGACTTTATAAGCCTATAAGGATAGTTATGAACGTTAAGGTTGGCATAATTTAAAGCTGATTTTTAGAATGTGACTTTAATTGACTAGAATCAAGTTCGGTTATAAGATGACACATTAACCGAGCTAGGCGAACATTTCCATTAGAAATTACGGAATAGCATTCGTCTAACCTATATATATTGTACTCCAACATAGATTATTAATTCAAAATTAGCTTATTTTATCTTATGAATTTAGTAATATTATAAAAAATATTTATAGCAAGGTACTCGCGCATTACGACGACAGACACCTTGTAATCAAATTTATTGTTAAGTGATTATATGTTTCTAACGATGCTAACTTTAAGCATGTCGATAACTTTAGGGAACTACTTTAACGCACACTATTTCATAAAAAAATAGCAGACAACCCGTACATCACGGTGCAACGACGATACGAAAACGGTGGTCACCACTATTGCTAGTTGTTTTGGACGTGTAACATTATATAACATTTAAACATAGAGAGTAGCGGTTTTAGCGCCATCTGGTGGTGTCTATATTGCTAAGTTGTAGTAGTAAATAGTGGTCCATTGCATGGTCGAAAAATGTGCTGTCAGAAAGTCTAACTACATAAAAGATTGTTTCTATGACCCGCTTAATGATTTGTAAATTTTATTTAGTAGTATTTTTAAAAAGAAAAAAAAAAGATAAAATGATTTATGCATTATCATTTTGTATCATGTGGTATATTAAGTGTATTTTTAAATGAAAGGTATTTTAAAAATATCATTAATGAATTGTAAATTTCATTTAATTGTGTTTTAAAGAGAACAAAAATGATAACATGATTTATGCGTTATTATTTTGTACCATGTGATATTTTAGTAAGGGGTATTTTGATAATATCATTAATGATTTGTAAATTTTATTTGGTATGTGTTTAAAACAAATGATTTATGCGTTATTGTTTTGTACCATGTGGTATATATTAATTGTACTTTTAAGTGAGAGACTATTTTAATAATATCATTAATTATATGTGTTGAGTTAATATATTGTGTGCATTAAATAATTATAAATATAGTTTTAACTTTTAATTTTATTAAAAAAAATACTTTTTCTTAATAGCAATGTTTTCTTGTCATAAAATTTTTTAGACTTTCTTTTATAAGAAGTCTTAAATACATTATATAAGTAGTATAGATAGATATACAACATACGCCTACGTGTTCAAAAATTTATGTAGATGGGTGCGTTTAGTTGAAAAAAACACATATGTTTTTTACAATATACTCCCTCCGTCCCTAAATAAGTGTCCACTGTTGACTTTTGAAGTCATTCTTCTTCAACTTTGACCTTAAATTATTT
>BQNB010054218.1:2500-14942 GCA_026074375.1 Tanacetum coccineum | reverse complement strand
TAAAGCAAACAAGCTAAAAACAGATAAACTAGGCTAGCTAATAAGCACTTATGACTAAAAATGAACAGCTAAAATAAGCTAAAAAGCAACAAAATGCAATAAGACAGTTTGACTCAAAAAGGAGTTTAAAGAATTTCTGACACATTTTAAGCCAAAATGTAGGACTAATAAGCAATGAGAATAAGCTGAAAACTAAAAACATATTGAAAATGAGACTTAAATAAGACAAATAAGCTGGAAATCAACAAAATGACTAAGACATTAAGCTAGAAATGAAAGCTGAAAATGGCAGTTTATGCTACTTGTTTTTGGCTTTTTGAATGAAATTTCTACTTACACCTAAATTGTAAGACTCAAAATAACTTTTGACAAACTAAAAAAAAACTCAAAACAGATTTGGAATAAACTACAATAAGCTAAATTTGACAAACATTATCTAGGAATTGAACTCAAAAGATCTGATCTTTTGGATATTGAAAAACGAACCAACAAAACTAGTCTTGACAGATTATGAGCTAAAACATCTAAAAGGCAATTTCCACAGCAAGTAACTTAAGACAGAATGACAATGATGTATTAAGAAACTAATTTGGAATACAAAAACCACATGTCAAAAAGACCATTGAGAAATTCCAACAAATGAGCAGTTTAAAACACTTGTGGTCTATTAGACTTGGATTTTTGATAAAACATACTACAAAATTTAATAAAACTAAATTTAAGCTTGTGAAAACTTTCTTTTAGACCTTATTTGATGCTTATGAAACTGACTTGCTAACCTAAAACAAAATACACTTGATTTTACCAAGTTAAATTGCCTTATCCCAAACACTCCTTTAACTTTTGCTTTTTCATTTTTACTCTAAAACAGATCAAGTTAAGCAATAATTTGTAAAATAGATTAAGTCCTAAGCTTATAAATGACGAATAAGCAAATACTTTGGAACAATAAGCTAAAACTAATAAGCTAGACTAAGAAGCTATTATGACCAAAATTGCACAGTTTTTACTATGACTTAAACTAAACTAATTCTAATGGTCTAAATTAGAAATGTAGGACATAACAAGCTAGAATAAAAATAGATTAAGCACATATAAGTAATGAATAAGCTGAATTAAGCAGTAAGATAAGCAAAAACAGTAAAAGCTAGAAATGAGGTAAAAGAAAAGGTACCTTAATCCTTTGCTCTAAACAAGGATTGAAATGCTCTAGGAGCTATTTGCAAGCTCTAGCTTATGAAAATAAGCTAGTAAAAGTCCAATAAGCTCTTCCTAGGCTAGCTTATCATCCAAACAAAAGCTTTCCAATAAGCAAAGGTAATTTTGAATTGTAAGTTTGATGAAACAGTAACTTTTATGTATAAAACAGATTATGTAAGTGCTTATGAAAAGCTTGTAAACAGAATTAAGGCTTAATTGCATCAAAGTTAAAACAGAATTGAAAGAAGCTTATAAACTGAAATTTCATTAAAAACTTAAAATGGTTACAAGGCTTTTAAAAGTGAAATACAAAATTTAAGTTGACATTTTAAAAAGTAAATATTACACTACTCCTAATCTATTACATTAAAACTACACTACACTAAATTACACTAGATATCTTTTAATGAAGAAATAATCTCCATATAAATAGCCAAATTCAAGCTTCTAGGTGTGCTTGTTGTGTTTGTTGTGTGAGGGGAAACCAAGCTTCAATCTTAGCCATCAAATAATCTTGGTCACCAAGCTGTATAATCAAAGCCCTCGATTCGTTTTGTCCAATAAAACACCTTAGGATTGCCATCGTGTAATTGTCCTTTTCTGGGGTGGGGTTTTGCCGAGTGGGGTGTGAGAGTGATGGGTTTGGGGAAGGGGGATGAATAGTGACATGTTTGTCGGGTTGCAGGGTATCACGTGAAGGGGGAAAGTGAATAGTAAAAATTTGGCGGGAATTGATTTAGGTACTGTGCGTTTATTTTTAACGGGGTTAGGGAAAAAGGATGTGGGGTGAAAAGGGTTTAAGGTTATAAGGACTAGTTGTGTTAGTCCTAAGGACTAACAATGCAAAAGGTTAAAGGTTAAGTGGGCTAACGGGGTTAAGTTTGATTGGGCTAGTTAAGTGTTTTGGGCGAGGTTTATATTAAAAGGGGATTGAGCTTTTTTAATTGGAATTTGGGCCTATTATTTTAAAATGGGAATTGGGCTTTTTGAATACTGAATAAGCATATTGGGCTGACCCGGCCCATTAACTCGGGTACGGGTTGGCCCAATAAGATATTTATGTTTTTGGCTTTGGTTTTTCGCGCTCTTTTTAATTCCGTGCTCGGTTTTGTCAGATTTGGCTTTATTTTTGTCTTTTAGTGAATATCTGATACCTGCACCGTACACAAAGCAAAACAAACATATTTTTGGCAATTTTATGTCCGTTTTTAATCTTTTAAGCTTGTTTTAGTACGTTAATTAGGTCAAAGGTATGTGTAATTATTCACATACCAAAATCCCCCATACTATACTATTGTCGTGTCCTCACGCAATGCTATAAGTAAACACTTCAGAAAACTAAGAATCTCAATCCCCCTCGACTAATTACCTCAAAAAGTAGCTAAGTGTTCATCAAGGGGAATTAAAGAATCAATAGATTTGAAAAGCCCCCCGTTTTTGACCATATTAATGATACCACACATTAATTTTTATATGTTTCTTTATTCAATGCAACTAACTATGAATGTTTAGAATCTTTTGTTGTTTCATAATCATTAGGGATCATAGAACTAAAAATGACTTCAATCCTAAAATGCCCAAAAAAGGGTAAAACTTCATCGTCCCCGACTATTTCCACTATGTCCCAAACCAAGCTTAAAAACAAAATCACCGTTAAATACAAGTTAAGATGCTAACACTACTCATATTTGCAATTTGTGTAAGCCTAGACTAACTTTTTACTCCCGATGAATAAATATCAATAAATGTGTATGTGCTTATTTCAAATTTCGACCATCCAATCGACATTTTAAGAAAGTTATAATCAACTAAAATGTATCGTTCCACCCAAGAATTATGAGATTTGAAGGTTGATCATCCCATGTAGCGACTTTGTCTCGGCACATCCCAAACCTTGGTCCTATCCTGAACCAGGATTTTGACACCTCACAGAGACTAGTATTCGAGACTCTCGGGCCTTCGTTTTCATACCCTTGAATTTCCCGTGAAAATAACAATTCATTTAGAAAAATCATAACTTAAAACAAAATAGTCTTAGTTCAAAAGCATATTTAAATTTAAGAAAAAGAGATTTTCCCTATATTTATTCAAACATTACACTTAACATTAATACAATTACACTTATTTCGGCTAAAGAATCATTGACTTTTTTGAAGGCTGCAACATCGGTTGTGAGCCGGCAAGATGCAACAAACTTTTATCAGTCTCAGATTATTTACTATGGGCTTTCTTTTAAAGACTGCAATATCGGTTGTGAGCCGGCAAGATGCAGTAAACTTTTATCAGCCCACAGTTTATATTATTACTCAAATTTTTTTATTTATTTTTTTATATTACCATGATTTAGAGAAAATTTTTTTAGAAAATTTAAGTATAAATTTAAACTAAGATTAAAAAGTTTAAAAATGTTGATTTAAAGAGGACTTTTAAGTGATAACGTCCCACCTCCATCGCTTGCTCATCCCCCTCTTGCTCCACCACACGCTTCTCTTCTTCTACCATCTCACCGCCTCTCTCCCATTACCACAGCCTTACTAGAGAATTTTTTTAGAAAATTTAAGTATAAATTTAAACTAAGACTAAAAAGTTTAAAAATGTTGATTTAAAAAGGATTTTTAAGTAATAAAACCACTAATTTGTCTAATTCCGAAAATGAGCCGTATAGTAGTCCGGTTAGAAGCTTCGGGGAGGAAAAAGCACAAATTACAATTATGAGCCTTAACGGATTTCAATCTAATCCTTGATTTTTAGATTTAACATCAAAATTATATTTAACACCTTCATTTTTTTAGGTTCTTCGCAAATTTTAAAATCCCGTGTATGCTTAGTCAAAAGTTTAGGAATCTAAGCTAAGAGCGCTACAACGCTCGGATCGAGGTCTAAAATTTAATTCTTATTTCACCAGCAGGAAAGTCGAACATTGTGACAAAACACTTATTTTATTTTTGAAAATTTTTAAATTTTTTCATTTTTTTTTGGAATTTTGGTGGTAAAAACAGGATTACGTGACAACAATGGCGACAGGTATGATCAAATCGATAGATTCCCCCATACTAGAATTGAACATTGTCCTCAATGTTTTAAGAAGGGTCTCTACATAAATCTAAAGCCATTTATTAAGTATGCTAAAGATAACGTTGTGTCGTAAAATCTCAGGAAGATTGAGTGATCGATGGACAAAACCACGAGCATGAGAGTCTTCATAATCCAGGGCAATCTTGGACAATAAAACACAAACCACAAAACAAGAGAAAGAAAGAGGCGAGCCTCCTCACAACACACTTATTTATTAATACTACTACTATTAGGATAAGCATGGGTTGCCACCCACGAAGCGCTTGTTTATTAATGAGTCACTAAGCTTGACTCGATCCCCCATACTTGAGCTGGTCAAGGCGGATAGAAATGGAGATACAGAACATCCAAGGTAGGAATGTTCCCTACATAGATCATATCAGGG
The DNA here is from genome assembly GCA_026074375.1 of Tanacetum coccineum. Classification (NCBI taxonomy): domain Eukaryota; kingdom Viridiplantae; phylum Streptophyta; class Magnoliopsida; order Asterales; family Asteraceae; genus Tanacetum; species Tanacetum coccineum. The sequence goes on along the minus strand of BQNB010054218.1, from coordinate 10,282 downwards.
CTTTCTTTTTTTTTTTAGAAAAGCTGGAAAGCTTTAAGGCCCCAATGAGATAAGAGATGAACTTTGTCCTCATTTTCGGATGAAAATGGAAGCAAAGTGTCAATCACTGGACAAAGGGTGGGTTGGGTGGGTAAAAGTCTAGGCATAAGAACATAGTGTTCAGAAATATCACCCACCACTTTGGCAGTCAAAACTCCCGTATCGGGCTCAATTTCATCATCATCCGGTGGTTTTGCAGGAGGACGAGGGGATGATGGAACATCAAAATGAAATGACTCATTTTCAGGAAGTGAAGGGGAATCATTGCTAAGCAATTCTTCAAGGAAAATGATATCCCCTTCAGAGTCATAGTCATCATTCTCAATGCCCGGTGGCATCGAGTCATCCGGAGTAAGAAATAAATCGATCTCCTCCATAAGAGAGTCACTATCCTCAACGGGGATAGGAGATGGAGAGAAAGATTTGATTATAGCATCAGAATATTCAGAATTAAATTCTTCCGAAGGTCGAGGAGATGAATTATCATACAATAATTTCTCAACAAGATGAATGTCTTCCTCAGGATCAAAGTCGGCTTCATTAATTCCCGGTGGAATTAAATCAATATGAGCGAGTTCACCGGAGAACTCCTCGAGAAGAGAATCAAACTTAGGAGAAGAAATAATCAAAGTGTCTCGATTAAGCAAGGATTCTATAAGATCAGACTCGGCATTAAAGTGATGCGGATCTATCTTAGTAGAAATGATTTCTTCATCAAAAAGAGGGTTCGAATAAATTTCCTTCGGAACGTCCTCATCAGAAAATGACTCGTCGTCACTAGAGGAAAAATCGTCGTCAGCATCAAAGAGAGGATTAGAGAAAGTTGTAAAATTATCACAAACGGGCACATCACACTCACTTTCGATATCGGAAAAATCCTCGGACTCACTTGGGATTGGGACAAGGTTCTCAACACTAGACTTTATTAATTCGTCCGATTCCGTTTCCGGAATAGTGCTAAGATGCTCGTCCCCCATACTTAGAGAGTTATCGGGCTCCTCGGTTGGTAAGACGGGTGTGATTGCAATAGTATACTCCTCGTCATCATCTTCGTAGAAGGCAGGACAATTCCAGTTCGGAGTATTAATATAATCTGCCAGCTCCTCACTTATAATTTGCACATCATTAAGAAGTTTATGAAGTAAGTCTTGTATATCCTCTGGTTGATGTTGCTTTTTTCCACAAGCATGCTTAATTTCAAAAAATTTCTCCCAAGCTAGCAATAAAACCTTTGGCGTTTCTCTAAAAGATATACGATTAAACTTCTTTAAAAAGGTTTGTATAGATTTCATTAGGTTTTCTCTAGCTTGCAAAATTTCCACACTTGTTTCATGAGGAGGTTGATGAATGACGGGAAACTGCGAATTATACAAAGATTAGGTCATAGAAATATTGGTTTAATGGTTGAGACACTGAAAAGTCTCACAGGACCCTCCGCAGTTTTTACAACAAAGATATTGTTGTGGATAACTTTGAAAACTTTGTGGGAAATCATTATCAAAGTCTTGATTGTAACACGGTTCCGGATTATAGATAAACGGAACTTGAGGTGAACAATTGTAACCATAATGAGCATTGTTTCCACATAACTCACAAGAATACGTCTAGGGTTATGGAGGTGGGTTGAAAAAGTTTGGAGAATCATTGAAAGAATTCAGATTTGAATCATTAACGAATGATTTTTTAACTTCATAACAACAAACACACGATAAAAGAGCAAACTCATCCGTAAAATTTACGTCTTACATTACAAAACCGCTTCACAAGTACATTATCGACAAAATAGACCACCAACGACCTCCACACATGAAACAACACGCCGTTTGATATGACGTCATTAGAATTAAACAAATAAGAGGATAAGAAGATTATATTTAGATTTTTATGAAAGATAAATATAAAAGAAAAATATTTTTGGGACCGATAGTCAAAGGTGCGCGGTAGCTCTCTAGAAAACGCACAAAGAAGCTGAAGGAGGGATTTAAGCCCCGCGAAGCGTTTTAAAAACCTTCTCCTTTCGGGTCGAAGTTCGTAGGATCGACCCTCCTTATACCTCTCTTATAGTTTGTAATCTAAAGGTGAGCCAAAATCACGAGTGACACAACGGTTGATTTTGTTGTTTTTCAATTTTTTTGGTATTTTTGATTACTTGAAAATATTCACAAATGAAAGCGATAACTTCACGGGGAAGGGTCTTCAAACATTAATCTTCAAATGTAACTTGATAATCGCACACACCTCCCCAGCAACGGCGCCAAAATTTTGGTTCGTTCAAATATAGTATATATATATAATATAAGGCGATTTATCAACAAATTACCTTTAACCAAAGTAATAAGTCAAAAATTCACAAATACGATATATATGTTTCTGGAAGTATCGATTTCCCGCCTTGCAACAACAAAGCTTGAATCGGACCAGGGTCGTTTTTCCCTCGACGAAGCCGTGAATTTGAGAATCGAGTTTAGGTTTGAAATAGTGCTTGAATAATAAAGAGATTGGATTTGGATTTCTACATCTACGGGAAAAAGCAATTAAAGGGGAATCTACACTAAAAATGAAAGCAAATACGAAATTAAAAACGTTAACGGGAAAGTAAAAAAGCGAATAAATAACTAACTATGTAAAATTTTAACCCTACAATAGATTTTTTAATCTCTAAACCTAAAAAATGATAATAGAAAATTTTCTAAAAAAGAATTATATTTTTTTGACTTTTATTTTATTTATTATGAATCAAAAACATATTTAATAAAAAAAATGCATTAAAATATTAAACTAAATTATAAAAATCTGAAAAAATCACAAAAAGTACTTTAAGCTAAGTAGAATCTAAGAAAATTAAGAAACTAAAAAAATGCTGAACGAATAAGCAGTTAAAAAGCAAAATAAGCCAGATAAGCAAAATGGGCTAAAAGAGGGTAAATATTAAATGGTATAGAACTATGACAGGTGAAAGTCCCAAGGGCAGTTGGTGTTGAGGTGTGTGTTAAATTGCTTGGTATGCTAAAGAGGAGATCACAAGTTCGACCCCTGTGACCTCTCCTTTTTTTGGAAACATTTTTTTTTCTTTTTAAAAACTTATAAAATAAGCTAAAATAACAAACTTTAAAAAAGAAACTTTTTATAAAACTGGAAAATAAGCTAGGAATAAGCAAAAATAAGTTGTCAGATTGGGTTTTTTAGACTAAGACTAAAAGCTAAACTGTTTTGCATTTTTTTTAGATGATACCCTAACCCTAATAAGCACTTGTGAATCAAAAATAAGCAAAGAAAATAAGCTAAAAAGCTACCAAATCCTTAAGACATATACTAAAAAAACAGTTTACAAGACTTTACACTACTTTTCAACTAAGAATTAAGACCTAATAAGTAGTTTTAAAAGCAATAAGCTAAAAACAGATAAAGCCCTAGTCCCAAAGAAAACAAATAAGTTGAAATTAAGCATAAAGGAAAAGAATTAAGCTAGAAAAAGGCAAAGACTAAAAAGTTGTTTGGCCTATGCAAACTCAGTATGTACTGAGTTTTTTTTCAATGTTTTCCAAAAGACAAAAGGGATTTTTGCAACCCTAATTTAAAGCTGGTAAAAGCTAACATAAAAACTTAAAAAGTTAAAACAGATGAAGTTTGATGGTCAATGAACTTATACTATCAAAATCAGACTTTAAAACAAACTAATTCTAATCTAAATTGGATATTGAAAAGAGGACTTTTTTATTAAAAAAACTTTGAAAATGGACTTAATACGGATATAAACCAAAACTCCAAATTACTAATGCACACCAAAACTCCTACATTCTACTGCATTTTAAAGCTTAAAACAAGCACAAAGTTGCAGCTTATAGGATGCTTGACATATAAGCTAATATCCAAGGCTATAAACCCACAGATTCTTAAAATTAATAGACAAACTCTTAAAACTGATTTATAAAGCTTAAAACCTATCTAAAACAGCTTATTAGACTATAAAAGAGCTAAATCAAGTTGGATTTTTAGAACTAGAAGTGGTCAAACAGCACTAACATAAGTTAGTGCTGCTATCCCAAACACCCCTTTAAATTTTGAAAACTCAAATAAGCTGAATAAGACCTCAAAAACCATAGATTATTGAAAACAGATTAAGCACAATGATATTAAAGGACAATTAAGCACAAATTTCAGATAAATAAGCACCAGGCAATAAGCTAAGCTTATATGCTAATTTTGACATTATTAAAACAGTTTTAACACTAAATTGAACAAATAACTTTAACACTAAACTTAAACTGATAAAAATTTAAGATCTAAACATTAAAAGATGATATAAAACAGAATAAGCACAATTATTAAGCAAATAAGCAAACAGCAGCTAATAAGCAATTGGCAAGATAATATAAGCTAGAAAAATAAAAGAGAGCTAAAAGAGAAATGCACCTTATCCCTTGCTTAAACAGGGAATCAAATAGCTTTTTCAAGCTTAATCTACAATCTTAGCTTATTAAATAAGCTATAAATACCCATAAGCTCTTCCCTTGTAAGCTTATCATCCAAGTTAGCTTTTTGAGGTAATTTTTGAGTAAAAACTTAGTTAAGCTTTTGAAAAAGCTTAACTAAGTTTGACATGAGTAAAAGAGCTTATAAAAATTTGACTTGGAAACAGTTTTTTAACATAAAAAGCATAAGAGTAAAACAAGGTAAACGTAAAACATTAAAACTGAAATTTCATTAAAACTTAAAAGATTATAAGGCTTTGAAATGTAAAATACAATTTAAAGTAAAAGTAAGCAGTGAATAAAATTGATAAAATAAAACTACACTACTCCTAAAACTATATTACACTAGACGTCCTTCAATGAAGAAATAAGCTTCATATAAATAGCCGAATACAAGCTCTCAGTTGTGCTTGTTGTGTTTGTTGTGTGAGGAGAGTGAAACCATCATCAAAGCCATTAAATTTTCTTGATTCCCAAGTTGTGTAATCTGAGCCATTAAATCCTTGTCCTGTTCATCAACCAATTAGAACAATTGGGATTGCCAAGGTGGAAATGGCAGTTTGTGAAGTGGGGTAGAGGTTAAGGGGTGTGACACTGTTTTGTCAGTTTGCAAGGGAAGGTAGGGAAAGTGACAGTGAATAGTGTAAAGGGCAGGAAATGGGTTTTGATATAGGGGGTTAACGGGTGTTAATGAAATTGTTAAGTTGTTGCATCGTTAGTCCTTTTGGACTAACAATGTTAGTCCTTGAGGACTAACGATGTAAGGTGTTAGGGACTTGTGGTGTAAATGGGTTAAGGGTGTTGGGGCTAACGGGGTTAAGTGGGTTTTTGGGCTTAGGTTTAAATGGTTTGGGCCAAATTAGGATTCATGGACTTATTATAAGTAAGCTTAAAAGCTTAAGTCTTCTATATGCTTAATGGGCTGACCCGGCCCATTAGATGAGTGCGGGTTGGCCCATTAAGTATTTCTTCGATATCGGCTTCGTCTTTGACTTTGACTTTTTTGACTTTGACTTTTTGCCTTTGACTTTGACCTTGATTTTTCACGCTCTTTTCATTCCCGTGCTCGGTTTTGTCATTTTTGGCTTTGTTTTTGTCCTTTTGTCGATATCCGATACCTGCACAGTAAATAACACAAAACAAGCATATATTTGGCATTTTATGTCTGTTTTTGGTCATTTGGGGTCGTTTTATTAGGTAAAAAGTATGTGTATTTAAGCACATACCAATGAGTTCTAAATTTTAAATGTCAATGATGGGGCAAATGTATTTTTTCTTTGGTTTACAAGTTTCTCAAAATCCCGGAGGCATTTTTATTAATCAATCAAAATTTGCTCTTGAAATATTAAAGAAATTTAGGATGGATTCGTGTGACCCTGTTGATACACCCATGGTGGATCGACTTAAACTGGATGAGGACCCCTTAGGGATTCCAGTTGATCAGACTAGATTTCGTAGTACGGTCGGCTCCCTAATGTATCTCACTGCCAGCAGACCCGACCTTGTATTCGTTGTATGCATGTGTGCTAGGTATCAGGCTTCGCCTACCAAAAAGCACTTTAAAGCACTTAAACGGGTCTTTCGGTATCTCAGAGGAACCATTAATTGGGGTCTTTGGTATCCGAAAGACACCGCTATGGCACTAACGGCCTATGCAGATGCGGACCATGCAGGTTGTTAAGACACACGAAGAAGTACGTTAGGAAGTGCTAAGTTCCTTAGAGATAAACTAGTCAGCTGGTCATCAAAGAAACAGAAGAGCACTGCGATCTCAACAACAGAGGCAGAATGCATTGCCATGTCTAGATGTTGTGCTCAGATACTTAGGATGAGATCACAGCTTACAGACTACGGCTTTGTCTTCAATAAGATTCCCTTGTATTTGATCTCTGCTGCAATAATGTCCAGCACTCCCGGTCCAAGCACATTGACATACGACACCATTTTATAAGAGAGAAAGTTGAGAAAGGCATGGTTCAATTGTACTTCGTGACGACGGATTATCATCTCGCGCACATATTCACCAAAGCATTACTAAAAGATCGTCGAATGTCTACTCCCGCTCTTGTATGAAGAGTATGATCTCAGAAACTCATATAAACGTCTTCAGAAGGAGAAGAGGAGAAATGTATGGTCCTCCTATATCCTATGTAAATATGTATATAGCTAAAATCTAAAAAGAACATACAAAAATATAAAACGAACAAAAAACCATAAAAATCATGAAAATAAAAAAAAACCCAAAAATCGATTTTTCAGGCCATTGTCTTCCGTTTATCGATAACAATTTCCGAACCTAGAAATGTCATTCAGTAATGACCACGGTCTTTAAATGAAGCTCGAAACAGAAGTTCAAACTTTTAAACATGTCTTTATGGCTTGCATTTATTTCTGACTACAACCCCTCTCAAAATGAGGAAATCATGTCGCACAAAAAGTTTGACTGTTCTTGACAACGTGTGGGGGGTTAGGTTTCTCACCGGCATGTGATAACATTTATATCCTGCAACTCCGACTTAATGTACGCTTCAGTGCATTATTCCTTGATCTAGAAGAGAAGTCTTCTTTCTTTCACCAAATGATTTTTCGTCTATGATTCTTCAAAAATTTATTTGTGTTACTCACGGTGGAACAGTGTTGTTTGAAAATTTATTCGACTTGAATTTTTTAAAATTTGACACTCAATCAATGACTACAACTCTTTCGATCGAAAACGGGTCATTGATTGAGGGGGAGAGTGATTTCAAATTTATAACATCTAACGGGCATTTTAATTCATCAAATAAGTGACTGGTAAAGGTCTTTGTGTTTAACGAGGTTTCAATTTGAAGGGGAGAGAGTTAGTTGTAACTCAAAAAGCCAAAGTTATGAGTATAGGGACTTATGTGCAATTTGCTTAATGTTATCTAGGCTTATGAATCTATAAGGACCATATGTGCCATTTCTGAAATCTGTTTAACCCTTTCTAATACATTAAACCTCAAAGAAAAGGACTAGGGAAGTAGAGGGACCAAATCTGACAATATGAATAACTGTTCTTATATAAAAATGGATAGCGAGTTATTTTGGTCAAACCTTCCTAAAAACTAGTCAAACCTTTCTCTCTAAAAAAACCTCTCACCAACTCGCTAGTTTGAAATTCTCTTTGATTCTCGATTTCTGTGCTTTTCTTACATTGTACCAATTGTTTTATGACCCTATCTTGGGACATATTATTCAACAAAACAACAAGGTATCTAATTTCACTCTGAATCGTTCTTAATCAAAGAGT
>BQNB010054217.1:5018-39641 GCA_026074375.1 Tanacetum coccineum | reverse complement strand
AACATCATAACAAGTGTAGGTCGTGTCTTAGCATTCGGTTATTATCTTGACATTACTGGAACTGGGAATCTCCATCTCCATCTTTAAATGATCATGTAATGAAACAGTTAGTAATAAAGAGAAAATTGATTTGAAAAGACAGACTAAATGTTTCTTATGAAAGAATTTTGTAACACTTCGAGAGTTTTGATTGTTTGTCAAATGATCAATAATCGTCAATTCTTATACTGGAACAAGATTGATTCACACAGAATCGCACCATCGTTTCTTTCCAGTTGTCACAAGATTGATTCTTATAGAATCGCACAAGTCACCTACCTAGAGCTTGTTTGATGTTGGCTCTAGCAGAGATTTCCATCTTCATTATGAAAAAACTATCGTTTCACTCGCGTATGTTCTGCAATATCACAATGATAATGCGTAGGACTCTTAGGATAGACTTGTTTCCACAGTGTGTGAAAGACAAGATAAATGGAAATGTGTCCTAACGAGATTAATTGATGATCTCTTGGCTCTAGACTCAATAGTGCATTTTGGTTCTAGTAATCGAAGGCTGGAGCAGACTGCCACCTGTTCAATATCAACTACCATCGAGTGAGCTAAACGTCAATAGATAACGTGTTTAGTCCCGGTGAGAAATGAAACAGAAATCTTTTGAAAAGATTCAGAGTGGCTAGGTGTTTATGCATGCATCACTGGTCCATGATGTCGATCTGTCAATGTCACAATCATCTTATGATCTGGCAAAGCATATGAATTGACCCATTTCTGCCTAAGTGGATGAAGGTTCTTTCATTTACACCTTTAGCTTTACAATTCTTTTAATTCTCCAACCCCTTCAGTGCTTACCGAGACTTCATAACTAGAACCTTGTTGGGTTAATTCTAGTACTACTTCTATCTCAAGTCGGCAACTTTTCCCTTTATTCTCACTGTTACTCCATTTTTTCATGTCATACTAAGGACTTCTACACTAACTAGTGGATTATCCTCGGTAAGAACCCTCCGGTTATGGCTGATCATTGGTACAAAGTACCTAACCTTACACAACCCTTATAACTCCACATACATTTGAAATGCATGTCGGTCTTTTGGTACAGTTCTCCTTTCCATCAAACCAATTGAAAATTCAATTAAGGTACTTATGATATAAATATCAAAGCGTTTAGTACCACGCTTATGTTTGAGCATTGTTGAGAACGCTCCCCCTCAAAATGTGCTTCGGTATTTGAAATTGTTTAGCACGTTAGGCGAGTATAAGTCCTAATAATCACTGTTCTTTATTATATACATATTTTATTCATATTTTATTCACATTTTCTCCCCTTATCAAAAATTTTAAACCCTTTGACATTTTGGATATCAATTGATTTAAATATGTTATAAAATTTGGGAGAAAAGTGTGGCCTTAATTCGCTAAGACGTAAGAGACATATAACACTCCCCTCAATCGTTGAGGGATCTAAATTACTCCACACTTAACCATCAAGAGATAACTAGCTACTAAATGTACAAGTATAATATTCACAAAAGAAATAAGATTGACCTTTTGATTGGTAATGACGATGTCAGGCACGTTGTTCTATTAGATTAAGCCTGTAGTCAATATCTCTTATTCTTCCTCCAACAAAGCTTTCTAAACTTCGATAGATCCTTCTGATCTATAGTCTTTTCTCGATTGCTGTGATGAAGTCTTTGCTCCTTCTCTTGTCATCCTCTAACCATTTCCTCGTCTCCATGCCCTTATTATACGCGACAGATGAAATCTTTAACAATTGGTCTAGCTTTTCCAACTCTGTCAACGTTCCATCACAAACTTTCTGAAGCTCATTCACCTCATCACTTTCTTTGATCATTTATTCTCTGTAAACAACTGCTCTTAGCTTAGGGATGAACGTATAGTCTTCTTGAAGTAATAGACTATTGCATACCCAATTAGGACGTTCAAGGTTGATCTTTTGTTTGATAACTTTCAAACCCTGAGCGTAAGTCTCCCCATACGATTTCTGATCACTAGTTTTTCTTATCCACATGTAGACTGCTGTGTGAAGACTGGTCATGTCTGTCATGGGCAGAGGTTGAGCTTTTCTTGAAAATTGAGTAGGAACAGATCTTCAAAAACATTGGATGAAGATTTCCTGAAAATCCTTATTCTGAGATCTTATATTCTTGGTAAATCAACACGCGATAGAATTATCTCTCTCGGTATTGTATCCGTATTTTTTCCGAATACCTTTGACACTATCACACTTAGAATTCGCAATTGCGATCTGACTGCTTTCACGATTCAGAGGGCTCACTGTGTTTTATTGATGTAGAATTTCCTTTCTCCTTAACCACCGTAGTGAGCCATAGTACCGCACTGAATGTCCATATTCGCTTTCCACTCACAACCCACAATGCTGGAACTAAATTCTTCAAGGCCAAGTCCAGGTAACTGAGCGGCTTTGAGCTGATATGGATAAGGCAATTCTTGGCTCTTTGTCACCTGTCAGAAGATAATCCAGATCCTTGTTGAAGAAGAATTATGGTTGAATAGTTACCTGACCTGGTGGTCCTCCAAGGCAGTGGTTCATATATATTTCTCAAGAATTTGATGACCTCAGAGATTACTCAAATCACTATTTGTTCAGCAGCTTATGGCATTCATCCATCTGATATTGAAGAAAGACACTGTTCTTGTGAAAGGCTTTAACAAGGTTGAAAGCTGGACCTTCTAAATTAGCTTTGCAGAGCTTCTTCTTTCCAGTTTGTCTGCAAACCATTTGATAACACCCAATATCATAATGCTCCCTTTGAAGCTTGTTCTCCTCAGGAACTTTATACGTTGTGGCGTATGTATTTGCCCAGTTATTCTCTGTTCTTTCTGGGAAAATCACTCGGGGGAATGGGTCCATTCTGGTTTCAGTGGTAGCAGTCTCTCGCTTTCTGGAATCGGCTTAAACCACGTAGTGGTCGACACCTTGGGAATGTGAGCGTTGTCAGTGTCCTCCATATCTGAGTCATTCCCTTCATCCTTCATTGGGATGTCATCTGAAGATTGTTCAGAATGTTCTGATTCGGGATCAGATCTGTGCATTGAATAGTCAGCACCAGCATCTCTTGTGTCAGTGATCTGCCATCCGGTTGAGGTGAGAGCTGGATGTTGTTTGGTAGCAGATGCACCAGACTCCCTTGGTTTCTTTGAACTTTGGTCATCATCTTTCGGAGGAGGTTGAGCTGACCCCGAAGCGGCAGAATCCGATCTTCTTCTCTTTGTTGACCTACCCTGGTTTGATCCAGCTGAAGGGCCTTCATCATCATCATCGTCTTCATCATCATCACTATCATGCTTTCTCTTGTGGTCTTTAACCTTGTCTGCAACTTCCTTATCCATGGCATCTTCATCTGCTATCAAAGCTTCCATAAGAGCATGGTATAGATGGTAGTTGGTAGTATTTCTGTTGGCAGACTTCTTCTTATTCATGTGACTGAAGAGAGCACTCTTTAGATCAAATTCTTCAAAGATTGTTTCCCAACTTAATCAGTTGACCTGATGGAGTATGTTGAATCCTTGTTTTCCTCCTAAAATTGCTTCCTTTTTGGCTTTGATAATCTCCTTCGGACTCTTTTCAGATTCTTGATTCTGGATAGTCTCTGGGCCAGGCAGCACAGAGTATTTCTCGATTAGATCTGCAGTGTGTCGTTCTAGAACCTTAAGGAGAGCATCATCAAGTTTTGATCCTAGATATTTATCAACAGCCGTAGGAACTTGGGATCTTATTGAAGCCAAAACATCAGCAGAGTGATCAGTCTTCTTCACTTCAGACATCTCTTGCTCCAATCTTGCCACTCTTAACTGAAGGGCGATGAATGGAGAGATTTCAGAGAGATGTGGTTGATTGTTATCCGCTTTCCCCATGGTGATTGGTAAAGAGAGTTAACCAGTAATGACGCTTAGAAGATGAGACTCCTGAAGGGAGCTATCCACTGGAGGAGTTTGAAGTTTACTGCTAATGAACTTGAATCAGGTAGGGTGGAATCAAATACCCCTCCTCTCTAACTTTAGATTTCTCCTGATCATCTTCGGTTGGTTTGTCATGAAGAAATTGATCCCCAAAGTTAAAAGTGTCATCGAGATTTTTCATGGAAGACATAGAACCAGAATGACTTTCTGGTTTATCATCGATGACACGTTCGTCTGTTATGAGCTTTAGGTTTTCATGAACCTTTGGGTAGGCTGTTGCGAGGAATTCATCATCCATGTGCTCAGGGTTTGGTCCAGCAAGAGACACATGTAATTTTCCCAGAGTCTGATCCTCTGGTCTCTTCGTTCATGGGCTCAGGGTCTGGTCCAGCCAGAGCCTCATGTGCTTTCTCAGGGTCTGATACAGGAATGCTTACTCCTGATGTTACGGTAGACGAGTCTATTTCACCTTGATCTTTGTCACCTTTAGGAGCAGCGGTTTCTGTTTCACTTTCTGTTCTTTCTGAATCAGATGTTGATGAAGATTCATGGATCACTTTCTCTGATGTGTCATCTTCAGGTTGAGAAGAGGGTCCAGTTGTCGAATCAGGAGGAGTTTGATCACGCCTAACAAGGATAAACTGATCAGTAGTTCTTTTCTTCTTTGACAGATCGATCAGGGAATGAGCTACTTGTTCTTCAGTTACAACGGCCTTTCCCTTGCCTACTACTTCATGCAGTTTGGAAGTTGTTTCTGATACTGGGTCCCTGATCGTTACTCCTCCAACAGGTGCCCGACCTTGTGGCAGAAAGGCTGGATCCAAGCTAAGCTTGATAGCTCGTTCCAGGTCAGCATCATCACCTTCTCCTTCTCCCTTTTCTTGAGGTGTTTCCAAACTCAACTTCTTAGCTAGTTCGAGATCAGGATCATTACCTTCTTCGTGAGGAATAGATTCTTGTTGAGCTTCATCATCTTCGTCAACAAGTTAGAAAGTGGGCTTTCCCTTTCTAACTTTCTGTGGAAGCTTACGCTTGGAAGGTTTCTTGGTCGGAGAATGAGCTGGCTTGGATTGTTTGACTGGTTGTCGTTTGGCTTTTTTAGTGAGTAGCACGCTTGTTGCAGGTTGCATGCTTGCACTTTCTTGAGGGGTTTTCTTTGTATTCTCAGCAACCATTTTCATATACTTAGGATAATAAGAGGATTGTTGAATGGCTTCAGTTATCAGGAGATCGGGAATTGCCATTCCAAACACTTCAACTGAATCACCTTTAGGGACAAACTTGAGATTTCCTACGATATAATCATCTCCAGTGTGGTGAACAGCAGAATCAGGACGTCGATGGATGTTGTTATTACTTGCCAAGTAGTAGATTATCACTTTGGAAAACCCGTCCATAAGGGAGGGAGAGATTACTTTCTCTTTGTTCTTCAACTGAGCTTTGTTGCTTACTTTGGGTGTGAGAAAAATGTCTGGACCCTTGAGTAAACATCTTCCCATATCAGCTCTGCATGATCAACATTAGTTTGAGTGACGATTCCCACACAATTTGTAAACTGGGTGTCCCTGGGTTTGTCACTGCCAGAAGTCTTTCTGTCAAGCACTTGTTGCAGCAAGGTAGAATTGCCCTCCAAGTTGATACCATAATTCACCCGTATACTGGAGACATTTCAACAGGTTTCAAGATATCCCAGTCTCATTAACAAAATTAGTCACCATTCACCTAGACGGAGGTAACTCAAATGGTGAGAAGGGTTGACAGATAATCCTAATGCCTTTTCTGAGAAGATCAACACTTAGGTCGAACCAGAAACGGGGGGCCACCCCCCCAGGGGGGGGGGGGGGGGGGGGGGGGGGGGCCTTTGAGTGTGTGGACCATTGTTCCATCAACTTGACAACTATAAACCATCTTCCGTTATATGACATTGTTTTTCCAGAACTGTTGCAGGTAGAATAGCCAGAACATTTGCTAGGCAGTGAAGCTTGGAAGAAGTTGGTATTCACTCAGATGTCACTGATATCTGAAAAGATAGGTTCTTTTTGAATCTTTGTGCATTGAAAAGTTGGTTGCTTTCCCTAATTAAAAAAAAAAAATAAAAAATACTTGACAACTATAAACCCAGTCTTCTCGTTATATGACATCGTTTTCCAGAACTGTTATAGGTAGATAGCAGGAACATTTGCTGAGGCAGTGAATGCTTGGAAGAAGTTGGTATTACTCAGGATGTCCACTGATATTTGAATGATGGGGTTCCTTTGAATCTTTTGTGCATTGAAAAGTAGGTTGCTTTTCCCGATAGTTAACCACTGAGAGCGATGTACAATCTGCTCATATGTTCTTGTAGGAGGTTGAGCGGGAACATTTTGTTCTGCCATCGTATTCTGCAAAAGAGCATTTAACAAAGAAGACAAACATTGCAGAGAAACGAAGTTAGAGAGAACGTTAGCATTGATAAAATCATGTAACAGCGCGATTGATTAAAACAGTTGTAACTCTGGTTTGATTAAAATCTACTAATTATCCAACAGGATCATTTACTTGTTAACTAAGCCCGGATGGGTTTTAGAAAAGCAACTGGGTCATTCGAATGGGCCTTGATAGATTATTGGGCTCAAATGGGTCAAAATATGAAATTTAGCCCAAACCGCCGCTAGGCAGAATGCCAACTCGCCGTTAGGAGAATTGAGCAAACCGCCGCGAGAATATAAAATATTCGACCAAACCGCCGATAGACGGCGGTTTACCTGTTGGATTAGAATAATAGAAAAATATGGCAACCCGCTGTTTAGACAACCCGCTGTTAGACAACCCGCCATTAGACAACCCGCCATAAGGCAACCCGCTGTTTAGGTAACTCGCTGTTGTCAACCCGCCGTTAGGCAACTCGCTGTTGTCAACCCGCCGTTTAGGCAACTCGCTGTTGACAACCCGCCGTATGACAACTCGCTGTTGTCAAACCGCCGTTTAAGCAACCCGCTGTTGGCAACCCGCCGCTGAAGCAACCCGCTGTTGGCAACCCGCCGTTTTAGCCAACCCGCTGTTTTAGGCAACCCGCTGTTTTTAGGCAACCCGCTGTTTGAACCAGCGGGTTGAGTATTTTATCAAAAATTAATAAAATATCCAACTCGCTACCTAGAAACTAAGGCAACTCGCCGTTCGGACTGTTTTCTAAAATTCAAACTCCGCACTTCCTTTGTCTAACCTAATCACTTCCTAAGGCATTCCTATGCTATAGATATACATTGCTACCATCCTTTACATCAAATACACATATATCTACCTTTTAAAATGCAACCCGCCGGTAAGAATCACGGGCAAATCTTTCATTAATGTTTGGGATATATATCCACACATCAAAACCTATTCATATATACCTAATGAATGATTCCCAGCATCTAACGCACACCTTACAACACTACATTGGTTTTCTTATGTAAACCGACCCTAGATCTAATTTTCTACATTTTTTACTGTGTTTTCGATCGATTCCATTGATATACACACAAAGGATCTATGATTACCTTTGCGAGAAACCCTCGAAATCGGCGATTTGATGCTTAGTTCTTGGCGGCGAGTTGCGAGTGTGTGTGTGTGTGTGTCCGAACCCCCTATATCACACCCTACAACACTAACAGTTTGGGTGATTTGACATAAAACGACCCTAGATTCTATTTTTCTACACTTTTTTAATGTTTTTTATCAATCGGATATCTTTGCAATACACACTAAATAAATGATAAGAATAAGGTTCTAAGATTACCTTTGCAAGAAACACTGAAAATCTGCGAATTGAGAAATCGTTTCTTGCGGCGATTTGCGTAGAGTGTTGTTGTTGATTCTTTTGATCAAGGTTTTCGAATGGTTTGACCAAAATGGCAACTCGCCGCCCTTTTATACTCCTAAGTTACATACTTGGCAGATTTGGTCCCTTTGGTTTCCATCTTCTTTTATTTCTTGTTTTAAGTATTTCTAAGGCATTTCTAAGATTAGGCAATTGGCCAACTTAGTAGTCCCTATTGGTTTAATAAGGCTTTGAACAAAGAGCCAATCTTTTTACACACCCTAAACATTACAACAATAGATAACATTTGTACCATTGAGTTTAAATAATTACAACTCCCCTTCAAATATTAACCCATTAGAATACAACAACCATCTAAGATTAGACTTTTATAGCAACCCACAGTCTTTTATAACCCCTTATATTTTTTCACATTCACTCTCCCTCTCAAACAACAACCCGGTTTCTATTGAAAAAGCAGTAGTCGTTGATTGAGATGAAAAGATCAGGCGAACAGCTCCATATACATTGAATGATTATACTCCCATAAAGCATGGATATAAAGTAATCAATGCCCAGACAATTAAATCGGGTTGCAATTTGAAGTAATAGCAAGCCTTTTAGTAATTCCAAATGACTTAAAATATTTCCTAAGTAATTGCAAGCTGTGCTTCTTTGCTTCTTTGATGACCAGCTAACCAATCTATCTCCAAGAAACTGAGCACTTCCCGACGTACTTCTTCTTGAATCTTGACATCCCGCATGATCCGCATCTGCATAAGCTGTTAGTGACATAGCATTGTCCTTCGGATACCAAAGACCCATGTTAATGGTTCCTTTTAGGTACCGAAAGATACGTTTGATTGCTTCAAGGTGCTTTTTGGTAGGCTTAGCCTGATATCTAGCACACATGCATACGGCGAATACAAGGTCGGGTCTACTGGCTATAAGGTACATTAGGGAGCCAACCATTCCTCTAAATCGAGTTTGGTCAACTGGAATCCCCATGAGATCCTCGTCCAGTTTCAATCGATCCACCATTGGTGTATCGACAGGGTCAGAGAGATCCATTCCATATTTCTTTAAGGTTTCGAGAGCATATTTTGCTTGGTTAATAAAGATGCCTCTGGGACTTTGAGAAACTTGTAGTCCTAAGAAAAACTACAATTGCCCATCATTGACATCTAAAATTTGGAGCTCATTTATTTGGAAATATGTGACACGCATTATGATCTGTTGAGGCAAAAATGATGTCATCTACGTATATTTGAACCAGTAGAATATGTTTGTCTGATTTGCGTGTGAATAACGTTGGATCCACGGCACCCTTGAAGAAATTGTTGGCCAACAGGAACTTTGAGAGTGTGTCATACCACGCCCTTGGTGCCTGCTTTAGCCCATAAAGAGCCTTCTTCAGACGATAGACGTGAGTAGGATTATCCTGGTCTTCAAATCCTTTAGGCTGACTGACAAAGACTTCTTCTTGAAGATCACCATTCAAAAAAGTAGTTTTGACATCCATCTGATAGATGATCATATTCTTGGTTGTGGCATTGGCAATGAAGATTCTGATGGCCTCTATTCGTGCAACTGGAGCAAACGATTCTTCAAAATCAATGCCTTCCTCCTGACGATATCCCTTTGCAACTAACCGAGCTTTGTTTTTCAGTTCATCACCATATTCATCAAGTTTCACTTTGTAGATCCACTTGAGAGTGATAACCATAACATAGATTGGGCGAGGAACTAATTCCCATACTTCAAGACGATTAAATTCATGAATTTCGTCTTGCATGGCTTGAAACCAGCAGTCTTCTATCACGGCCATTTTGAAGTTCTTGGGTTCGACTTTGGACAGTTCCATATGGAAACAGCACCACAAGGCATCAGATGCTAATTGTTTTCTGGTAGATACAGGACGAGAGGGATTGCCAATAAAGTTTATCCAAAGGAAGATCTTGGTCCATCTTCTAAGATGATCTGGTGGTTGATTAACTTGGTTGGGTTCCGCTGAATTAACATTCCCAGATGATGACTGTGCCGAACCTGTTTCTCCAGTAACAGAGCTAAGTGAAGGATGTAGAAGATCGTGAGTGATGGGGGAGTCTTTGTGAGTGGGTTCTTCTGCAATTCCTTGATGTCGGACTGGATGATGCATATCGGATGTTGACGATGAAGCACTTATAGATGGTGCATCTTGAGAAATCGTTGTAGACAAAGATGTACCAGGTGGAACAACTTGAGTGTTATCTTCAGTAGCAGAAGGTACTGGTTTATTGACTCGAGATTGTTCCAGGTATTCATCAAACATTGGTTGAAATAATATCTCTAGCTCTTTATCGGTTGGAGCGAGCCCATTTTGAGTTGTTCTAGGGGTCATGAATTAAAGGCTCGGGTCCTGAACTCTAGCGTACAGGAGTCCATTGAAATGATGTATTCTCATCGAATGTGACTGAATTGGTTTTTCCATTTATTCGACGAGTTTCTCTTGTTTGAGATTCTATAGCCCTTCCTGCTGAGCTACCCAACGAAATCCCCAATGTCAGCTTTGGCTTGAAATTTTCCTAGATCTCGCTATCATTATTGTAAGATAGCACCAGAGCACCAATACTCGAAAAATGTAAGATCAGGCCTTCTTGATCATGTACAAGTCCTCAAGAAGGTTTTGTTATGATACGATTATGAATTAGTGCTCGGTTCTGGGTAAACAAGCAGTAGCACAGCTTATGCCTATAAGAAACATGGGAGCTTTCGAGAATATCATCATTGTACGTGCTGCTTCCACCAGTGTACGATTACGTCTTTCAACAACGCCGTTTTGTTGAGGAGTTCTCGGAACAGACTTTTGATGAAATATGCCAACACCTTTATAGTATTCAGACATAACTTGGTTGACGAATTCCGTTCCGTTATCTGTGCGGATGAATCTGACTGTTTTGTTGAGGCCAACCTGTATTTGCTTAAGAAAGTTGGTGACAAACTCTGGAGTTTCATCCTTTGACCTCAAGAATTTTACCCATGTGAATCTTGAATAGTCATCCACGATGACTAAGATGTATTTCTTCCCTTTAATACTCTGGACTCTCATTGGACCACACAGATCCATGTGAAGGGTATGAAGAACTTCCATATTTGTGTTTTCAGATTTTGGTCTGTGGGAGAACTTCTTGCTTTTTCCAAGTTGACAGGCTGAGCAAAGATGATCCTTTTCAAACTTCAATCTGGGTAGGCCTCTAACCAGATCTTTTCGAGCAAGATCATTTATCGTGCCGAAGTTTAAATGGTTTAAACGACGATGCCACAACCATGATTTGGACTTGGAAGCTTTGGACAGCAAGCATATCGGAGAAGACTTCATCATTTCATCAATCGATATCGTGTACAAATTGGTGCCACGACTACCTTTAAGGATATCTGTACCATTAAGATCACGGACAAAGCACGTATGCTTTCTGAAGGCCACTTCAAGATCAGAATCACAAAATTGCCTTACAGATAATAGATTGTGTCCAAGTCCCTCCACGTAGTATACTCTTGAGATCACATTGTCACCCATAACATAATCTCCATAACCCATGATAGCTCCTAAGTGATCATTCCCGAATCTGACCAACCCGATGAACAGGGAATCTCAGTTATACGATGAATTTGAACACTTCCGTCAAATCAAAGGAGAAACCATTCAAGGATACTACGTTAGGTTTACGAAGCTCATTAATGACATGAGAAACATCAAAATGACCATGTCCAGGATGCAGCTCAACTCAAAGTTTGTGAACAACATGTTGCCTGAATGGAGTAGATTAATAACCGAAGTCAAACTTAACAGAGGTTTGAAAGAGTCAAACTATGATCAGTTGTATGCCTACTTAAAGCAACATGAGGTGCATGCTAATGAGAACAGAATTATGATGGAAAGGTTCGGTCAACCCAAGATACTGATACCCTTTGCACTAGTGTCGACCGCCTCAGCTCAGCAGTATCCAACACAATCATCCAACTTCCTCATTCCTCACAGAACCATATCCTTCTACAACTGTTCAAATGAACTTATGAGTTCTTCAACAGAAAACTTGATTAAAGCTAACCAACTCACTTGCCCTCCTCACTTCAATCGTATAAATCAGCACACTCTTCACGCCGTCAAGACAGGAGAAAAAGCGCAATGGAGGGAAAGTGAGAAAAAAAGAGTCGGGAGAAAAGGTATATTCGTGAGATAATAGTGGAGTGGACAGGTGTGTGGAGAGCGGCTCAAGAGAGAAGATTGAATAATAGGAGTAAAACAAAACAGAAAAGGGGCAGAGGAAAAGGGTGCTGAATAAGTTTTTTTGGTAAAATTCATTTTTTTTGTAAAATACTTTTTTTTGTAAAATTCGTTTTTTAGTTTTTATAAAATTCGTTTTTCCAAAAAATTTGTAGCCTACAAGATTTGAACTTGGGTTGTTTGTAATATTAACAAACCACTCAACCACTAGACTAGGTGATTTTTTGATTATATCTTGCAGCTTAAAATATATAAAGTCATGCAAAAGATAATTACTTCTATTATAAAATTCGATATATATTTTAAATATTATTTTCTTCCTAATATAATTTGTAGATATCTGTGACACCCCGTAAAAAAAATTAGATTCTCCTTGCGTTAGGTAAAAGTCATGTACTGCACGTTTGCAAGTTACCGTTAAATTTCAATGAGAGGTCATTTTGTGACCGTCAATGCATTACTTTGTCATAGAAAATCTAAATTTCACGCAAATATCACCATTATTACTCTGTGTCTAAAAGGATATTTTAGAACGCGTAACGATTTCCTTATTTCATTTTTGTGAAACGAGACCATTTACTGGTAACACTTTATGAAATCGCCTGCGTACAAATTGATAACTATAAGTGGGTTCAACAAAGATAAAATAACTTATATATATATATATATATATATACAAGAACCCATATCAGATATATATATGCATATAAATACATATGTCAACTAGTATATGTATAATGAGCAAACACCATCATTACCAAACCTTATACTTTACCCTACCTATTTTCTACTTTGAAAACTTATATCACATGATACGCCTATGCATCCGATACAAATTGAAAAGAAAGAAATAGCAAGATTCTATAATACTATTACATGGTACAATTTCAAAAAGAAGGAATAGTAGAGATGCCTTAACAGTATTATGAAAAGAAAAAATGAACCACCGTATTAGAATTATTACGATAATGCAACAATGTGCATAGTAAACATTCACATGTAATATATCAGTAACTAGGCCAATGATTTGAGTATAAAAGAGGAACCACGCATGAACAAATGTATCTCAACAAAAATTGAAAACAAAGATTTCACAAGTCAGAAGGAGTTAGTTTTTTTTAGGGCTAGTAAACATCAGGTTTGAAGAGTAGTAACCAAGGATTGGTTCGAACTCCTCGTTGCCACTACACCTCCCATCGTCTAGCAAGCACTTGGACGTTCGTAAGTCTTCTTTTTAGCTTAACATTCATCATGTCATGTCACTTACCCTTGTCGTATCATTTGCAAAAGTCTCGACTTCGCACTACATGTACACGACCTGCATGGTGGAAACCATGCAAGGTTCGCATATAAACACGCACGAAAAGAATGTAGTCGTGCTATGTATAGAGTAAACGAAGCATTTGTGTACGAGCGCATGCCAAGTTTTCATCGTGCCATACATGAAATATTGGTGCATGAGGAGGTGAGTATAGAACATGCCATGTGCAAAAAAAAAACGTTGGCTCACTATTGATGTCTATACCATAGTCTATATGAATTTCATCAAGTTATTTCTGTTGTGAACCGACAAAACCCTACATGGGTATACCAGAAACGTTGGACACCACGGTAAGCCGCCACCATTAGGGCTGTTGTGGCTCACTGATAAAGGGTCAGCGGCCTCTGAGAGGCCTGCATAAGGTACGCTCGATGGGTCATACCAAGACCTCAAATATCCTGGCGTCGGGTGGCAATATAAGACGCACAGGTTGGCACGCAAGCAAGCCACAGTGGGCTGTCGCCGCTGTTGCAGCCATTAGGCCTGCAAGGGTCGTGACCACGCCCTTGTGTCTCAAAAATTGCCTACCTCATGACTGCATGTATTGGCCGAACCATGCTGGTTTAATGGAGAGAATAAATTATACTAGATGTAGGTCACATTATTATGGGAAGAGAAGACCACAACAGTGTTTACTACCATCCCCCACTGTTTGATCGCAAGAAAACAAAAGGAATGGACAAACCAAAAGGTCGGTCACGAGTATTCTTAAAGCAACAATGCATGAAAATTTCTTTTTTTAAACTTAAAGAGACGTCTCAAGTATTAAAAACTGCATGTAGCGAGCTCTCTGGTCCGCACCAAGAAGCCGAATCAAAACATGGTTTGGGCAACTCATTGTCCAAGCCATAATCATTTTGAATATAGAAATTTTAAATAACCTTTTGATGCCTAGAAATAGTAACAACAAAACCAAGGTTTTTGACGAATAGATGAAACCTAATGCGGTCTATAAAAATTCATGTGACGTAAAAATATTTAAAACTTATTTCGGTTTTAAAACATAAGAGTCATGAGATTTAAAGCAAAAGGTTTAAGCAAAAAGTTTAAACCTTGGAACGTAATAAATAATTTTGGGAAAATTAAGGGGCCAAAAGTGATAACACGAAACTAAAGAGTTAGTTTTTACAATTTACTTAATTTTTAGAAAATATAGGGACAAAAATCCCACTATTTTAAACTTAAGGGGATTAGTTTGTGATATATAACTTGTAAATAAATTAAATGTGAGTCGAGTAACCATGAATGTATGTATGTATCCGTTGATAATACACAAACTAATTTAACAGCTAGGATGTAATAAATGAACGCAGATAAAAACGTATATAAACCTAGTAACTTTGCACTAATGTTTATTTTTCTTTAGAAGTAAATCACGTGAACTCGTAAATATAAGTTACGGCGCATAAAAGTATCAACTCATGTATGTGATACGTATAGTTGAACAATCGACCCCCTAGAGCCAACGGTTTAATAACATTTTTGCAAATGTAAAACGTTATCTCATAATCGACATTCCTTTCATGACCATTTGCCATAATCCCCTTTTCATACTTAGAGTGTTAGAATTAAACTCATGAATTGTTATAACTTAGGTGTTTGAATGATCACTTTTGACGTGCATTTGAACTGTTATCAGTTCCAAACGGCTACCTATAAGGGGAGTTTCATAGCCCTTACTTTACTGTTTTAAATCAATCATTTGGGATGAGAACATTGCTAATATTTTTTTACAGTTGAACCCAAGTACATTTACTGATTTACTATTTAGGTCCTAAGTCCCTATTCAACCCACCTTGCTATATTGCCCAAATATATCATGAACTTTCAATTTCTTGACCAGATACCGGTTGAGGAGCACGAAATTATGGATAGAATCTATCGGGATTGACAATCCCTGTTTTGTCTTGGAACTTACATTAGTCAGCAAACACAGTTCATTTGAGTCAATAGGAGATTTGCGGGTTAACATCTGCACGAGCTTATCTATGATGAATATGTTAACGCTTCATGACACGTAGCTTAGACAATATAAAATACATTTTCAATGTGATATTAGGATTGCCTAATTTCATGCTATGGTCATAAATCATGTGGTAAATCATTAATACTCAAACAAACGAAACCGTATGAACCCCAACCAACTTTATGTAGAACATTTTTAGCAATGTTTTTCTCAGTTGTTTTAATGTTACCGAAATATATGGAGTCTGCATTGTGTATATCGCATAAAGGTCTATCTCTCGTATCAAGTCTCTTCACGCATGAGAGTCACAATCCCAAATCAGTCTCCGCTGCAGAGAATTTGGGGGTGTGACAGATTGGGTATCAAGCCCTTGGTTATAGAGAACTAGGTTGCATTAGTAACTCTAGACTATAACTGGCTCTTAAGGACATATCAGAATAGCATACGCATTATCTCTCACTATTTACTTCCTAAGTTAATGACTGCTTGGCACTATATCGTTAAATAATTAAAGTACCGCTTGTCCGTCATGGAAAACATGTTTCACCAGACTACACATTATCATTCACCATCTTGGAATAACATATCATATGGATCACGCATTTGTATCATCCTAGTGCAAGGAAACTACCATAACTTTCACCAAATAATTAACCCTATAACCAATATCACACTACGAAGAGTCACTTACATAATATTATGGATGTTGTTAGTAATTACATCCGTACTATCTCATTTTGTGAGGGTTACTTACATAAACACTTCGGGATGCCTTGCTAATCACCCACTCGTTACCCCACTACACAAGGAGTCTTTATAACAACTATTGCAAAATACCTATACTACTATCCACTATGTCGGTATACCCTTAAAAGTGTTTCAAAGTATATAAAAACCTACCAAAAAGCACATGCCGCTTGAACACACCAATAATTGACGAATGTCACTTTATCGGGAAACGCGAACAACAAACTCATAATAGGAAGGCGATGAAGGCACGCCTGGTAAAGGTAAGATACAATAGTCACAAACTACGGAAAGAAACTTAAGACATAAAGGGTTACACCAGCCCTGAGTCAAGAATAAAATGGACTCCATGAATATGCACCTATTATCCGGAAGCCTACCAACTTGGGTCTTAACATAAGGATACCACTAATAATTGCGAATAAATTTCCAAACCAACAAGAAACATACCAATGCTTAAATCTAACACTCCTAGACATATCCTCAAGACATAGTATGCATAACCATTCAAAACGTGTAATACACCTTATCTTAAAAATAGATGACACTCATAAGTTAATCTTTACCCAAATATGGAATATAATAAGAAGAAACCCTACTTTGTCGTATGCAGGGTGTATTCGAGAAATGTCTCAATCACTTTCCAACAACGTACCTGACAACTCCCCAGAACAGGAAGCCGCCAGGCTAACCTTGACCCCTACTACAGGGCGTGAACACTCCCAAGAAATAAATAACCTCAGTGTTCCTGCTCTAATATCACAAGCGTCGGGACCATCTCGAAAAAGAAGTAGATCACCATCATCGCCATTCTTCCCAGATGTCATTACCTTCTCTGACGGTAAACCAGCATCCGAGACATCAGAACTCAACCCAGAAGATGTGACGGCCAAACTAGAGTACCTGGAAGTAGAGATTAACACTCTTCATGCAGACACCAAAGACAAAGAGCTCCTAATCTCTGAATTGCAGGATTCTCTCGCAGCTGCCGAGAGTGAGATCGCAATATTGCAGATACCGAGAGCAGGCGTGTTGAGGATCATGAACAAATTCAGAAGATTCTAGCCCGCCTAAACCTATAAAGCAAGGCAGCCAGACTCGTTGTAACAATGTATCCCAACTTGCAAGGAAACATCTAGGCAGAGAAATTTATAAGGACTTGTACTTTACTTTTATGAAATAATAAATGAAATAACAATTCTGCCCTAAAAAGTTTCTGAGTACATTTACCCAGTATAAGAGAAGCCATATAACTGATAATTTTTTGAATCAAATGACAAGCATCGTAATGCGCCAATGAAATAACACTATCAAAGTTTTATGCGGTGCAAAACAAGTATGCTCATTGCCCATCAAATGAAGAATACAATCATGTGCCCGAAAAACGGAAATAGGGGAGCTATTTCCGATGGACACTATGAAACTTGAAAGATCATTTCCAAAGGACCACACATCGTACTTCAGATAAGAAATAGTAATCCCTACAAAAATCAATATCTTTCTTCCACTATTCGACATTTTTTTAGTCCAAAACCCTTCTCATTTACAATCAATAAACGCCTTTCCAATGAAAATGGAAATACTAAACATATCTAAAGACTTACCGGGTAATAACTTCGAATCATGCCAAGATGCGAGGTGGGGTACATAGTAATATATATTCATAATGGGAAGGATGAAGCAATAGAATACACAACGTGAAGCCCAAATCAATCAGATCCATAATATTTCCGTTCATAATACAACAAAATGCAAAATATAGGAAATACAACAAAGATGTAAAATGCTAAAACAACCGATACATCGCCGCGTGAGAAGAAGCACATCGGGTAGACAAGCAAAACGAGCGAGGTGATAATGATGATCATGACGGGAGTAAAAATCTCAATTGGAAACTCCATGGGGATTGGTAACCGATAGTTTGGGAAAGAGGATGAAAAACTTGATATAGTGGAATGGACGAAAATTCGAGATAAGGAGCAAGTACAGTGGAATAGGAGAGATATAAAAAAGAAAAGAAAGGGGCGGCGTAGTGGGTAGACGTTGTGAGGAATATTGATTTAAAATATTTATGTCTAGCAAGAGTGAGTACGACCAAACCTTAAACTTTCAACAAAAGTTATTATTCGAAATAACTCATACGCGGAGATAATAAATTTTTCGAACACATAGATAATACCCGACAACATATGAAATGATATGCACGTAGTAAGATAAACACATAAGTTGAACATAAACTTTCAGAGGACCACATGTGTGGTAGAAAGTAGCAAGGAAATGATAAACCAATTGGCATATGACATAACATTATTTATCAGGTACTTGGGGATACAACAATTTATACACACTACGAGCCTCTATACCAACTACGCTTACAATCACAAACAAATAACTAAAGGAAAAGGGGATACCAATGTAAACCTAAGGTATACATAGCCTGATCAACTATGTATAAGTTAGGTCAACAAAGATATGCTCAATAGTATTTGATGTAGTAACAAAAAGTTTGAACGAATACGCATTTTACTCATTCATCACATTAAGACAATACTCAAGAAAACTATAAAAGTCTACGATTCATCATAATACATCATGAGGATTAAATCCTACATAAACGAAACAAAGTTAAAGATGAAACATTTGATGATTCTTCCTGGAGGATTCAACATAAGATTAATTAAAATACTCAAGAATAAAACGGCAATCCAACCCGCACGCCTACTTATGAAAAGCTACTTCTTCCAGAAGACTTCCACGCCAATCGCCACAATAATGAGTGGCACAATAAGCCCTAGTATTACAACGAGGTACTGGTGATCTTCTTCCTGTGGAACACTCGCCAAATAACAACCAACCACCACAACGAACACAACCGCAATCAAGGGAACGAGATACGACATTTTAATCTAAGGACGAATGAAAAGCTAAGTAAAGAAACTTATGTTACGTTTTGGCAAGTTCAAAAAAATTGGCAAAGTATATATATATACAAAGAATGGAGGTAACGGCTCGCCACATTTCTAGCCGTTGAAGCCCCACTTGCCACTTTCGTCCCTTTCTTAACCCATGCCATGAATAAGATGCTTGAATTTAGGGCGAAAGTTTCCAACTTAAAAGGACTGCAGCACCCCGTAAAAATTTAAATCTTATTTCAAACCCTTAAAGTAAAATTAATCATCAAAAATTTTTTGAATTGCTAATTAATCTCATAAAATAATTACTTTGGAGAAAAGTTTACAAATAAATAACACTATACCTAAATCACTTTATGATACTATAGAGGGACAGTAATCATGTTCACTCAATTATTCAATTTAGAATTATCGCGCAAACACTTTAAAACACTGTGTGGAGACAGTGGTCGTAATCACTCAATTGTCTCACTCAAGAGGTATTATGGAAAGGCAACAGTCACAAAGCAAACATTTTTGATACCACAGAAATAAAATGCATTCATTCGAACTTACCAGGTTACTAACATGATAACCCTTGTAAAAGTGGAAATACAAGTACATAGTTAAGACAACAATGTTTTATTCAAAGTAGTACAACAACATGGTTACAACAATACTTAGACCATTAATCCGATGACTCACAATCTGAGTCGTACCTCACTACCCCAAATTCTAAAAAGAATGCATCATTCTCAGCTTGTTCTTTCCTAATTTTCTCCTCTTGCCCCTTTTTGTTCATGGCCTCTTCTTCCAACATTTCTTTTAGAGCTTCTTCATCCATACGAAGTTGATGAAACTCTTTCTCGGTAAGAGGGCAATTAGTCGGTGATGACGAGCAACCTATACCTCTATGTGTACGGCCGGAATATTTTTCTTAGAACCAAGCCAACTTAGCATCCATACATAGAAAGATGCAACTTGCGATCTTTTTCAGAACATTCTTTTAAAAGAGTGCAAATCAAGGCACGACTCTCTTGAGAAATGTCATTACATTTCTCATAGGTTTTTCTAAGATCGTCCCTAACAGCACATGAATCTTCAAACTGAAAAGCTAAATCCAAAAGCACAACCTGATGACCCTTATCTTCTTTAATTAACCTCTGCACCAAGGCTTCGATTTTAGAATCGATATGGGGAAGAGAGCATGCCATTCAAAATATCTTTGTAGTGGGATTAAGGTTTGAAAATTTGAGAAGAGAAAAGTGGTATTTATAAGGCAAAGAGGGAGAATGTAAATAATTTAAGGCCTTGTCGTTTACTTCAACGGGCATATTTCAAACATTTTGTCACCTTGGCTCGTCCTGATAGCGAGGTAATCAATTAGGACTACGTAAGAACCAATTTAAGAACAAATACCCTCACACATTCGCAAATCCGCAATCTCCTACAACGTCTCGATTTCGTGGGCGAAATCTTCTAACCTGGGGAGGATGTGACACCCTGTAAGAAAAAAAATTAGATTCTCCTTGCGTTAAGTAAAAGTCACGTACTGCAAATTTACAAGTTTACCGATAATTTTCAACGAGAAGTCATCTTATGGTCGTCAACGCATTATTTTGTCATAAAAAAAATTAATTTGCACACAAATATCACCACTATTGCTCTTGTGTCTAAGATGATATTTTAGAACTCGTAGCGATAAAGCAATATCTATATATATTTTTTTTCAAACGAAGTCGGTTACTTAGATTATTATCATGAAACCATTTACATTCAATAGCCATGTAAACCTTTAAAAGAATTCAAAAGCAATATACACTTAAGAATGCATATAAACTAATATCAGATATATGCACATGAAAATACATAAAACCAACTCATAATAATGGCCAAACATCCATTATCGCAAATCCCTACACAATACCCTACTAGTTTTCTCATTTCTTTTCAAACCCCACAAGAAATGGGTACGTCTCATCACTTGGTACCCCTCTTTCATTCACATGTCAATACTGATCTAATTACCAAATAGTGCTATGATGACAAATAGTCTTATAAAAACATCATCATTACTAGATTCCTCAATAGTGAATGAAAATAATATCAACTTCCATGCAATTTGATTAGTATCAGGAATGAGGAAACGGATACTAGTATAAATAGGATGCCATACACTTTTCACTTAACACAAATCATTCATAAGAACATAGTGAATAAGTAAGGTTCGATTTGGGTTTTCATCTCATTCATGAGCTTAAGACGTCGGGTTGCGAGGAGTGGAAACCAAGAGTGGTTCAAGCTTCTTATCATCATCAATTTCCCCTCAGTGACTAGTAAATTTGGACCTCGGTGAGTCATCCTCATAGTTTAACGTTCATATGTCACTAACCATATAGTCTAATGAAAGCCTCGGCTTTGCATTACTTGTGCACAACCTATAACCCAAGCAAAGTTAATATACGTATGCATGTAAAGGTTTTGTTCGTGGTATACATAAAATAACAATGCGAAAGTAACTAATAATGTATCATACGAACAAAGGGAATCCACGATAGATATTAATATTAACGTAATATATCACGTGGCTCACCAAGGACTAATGAACATTAGGGTTATGCGTAGGACTTCTTATGTTGCGACCTCAATGCGTAACACAAACATGACCTAGCTACACGAGATAAACCATGGCGAGCCATTTGCTCACAATTGGTGCATCACAAACCCTAAATGAACCAAGCAAGGGTGTGCTCAGTGATTGGTACCAAAACCTTCTAAATGCCTGACCATTTTAAGGCATACCTCACTGTACCGAATGCGACACGGTGGGTACTACCACTGATTGAAACCATAGGTTTTCGCAACATGCTACTACCGCTGTTGTAGCCAAAGGGGCTGTGAAGAACACCACCACATCCCTAGTTTTGACCTTGTTCTATCCCGTGATTAACATTATAAGAATAAAACCATGCGTCTCTAATGAAAAGCTAGTTATACATGCTAGTGTATGCGAAGAAGGAAGAAGAAAACTGAATGGTAAATAATAAAGGGTGCGTGAGTGGGAAAAATTAGGCACCGTAACAGTAGTTATCAAGCCCACTGTTGGGCTGCGATGAGAATCGGAAAAAAGAAGAGAACGACGCGCAACAGCTACTGTTGAGTTACTCCACACACCGAACGTCCTTGGGTCTAGAAATGGAGTCTCTTGTTGCTAACTGAATAAGATGTAAAACATGCAAAATAGGAAGAAAACTAATATATATATACATATGGACTGATAACATAAGAAACAAAAATCAAAATAGTAAGCATAAAAGCTCACTGTTGTTGCATCAGGGGAGCAACAAAAAGAGAAAGGGAATAGGATGGACATGAATTATTATATGTACATGTGATAAGTGATAATATACAGAAGTACATGTATTGGAGATGGAGATGAGGATTTTTTGATAGGAGAAGGTGTGGTAGTGTCCTCTTCTTTACTAGAGAGGTCCACAAAGAGTTGTCTTGGTGAAATGATAATTAATTTGATTTTCTTAGAGGAGTTTGAAGAGGAGGCTTGTGTAGACGGGTTAACTAATTGATAACAAGTATAGTTATTTTAACAAGTATAATTATTTTAATAGATATAAAGTTAGAAAACGATAATTTACGATGCTATAAAATTATTAACAATGGAAACGAAATTTTAAACCGGTAAGAGAGTTTACCCAGGTTCATAAATTTTAATTAACACTAAAAATAGTTTCAAAACTTATTGAGTTAAATCATGATTTTTTTAAAGCCATAGAACTTAAACCGTAAACCATGAAACATAAGAATATTAAAAATAAATAAATAATTTTTAAAAAAATTTATTGGACGTTCTCACAAGAACTGCAAGACGAAACGTAAGTGACGACTAAAGTACGAAAAAGAGCGAGATAAACATATATATATGTAAACCAAATAATTGATAAATAATAGTTATATTTTAAAAACATAAATTGTCCTAACCCTGCGACCATGTGATTATAAGTTATAATACATAATTTTATCAAATTAGGTATAAATACATATGTGAGCGTAATTGTATACCATCCCTAGAGCCAACGGTTTAATCAACACTTTGAAAACATAAAATGTTAACTCATAAACGACCATGCCTTTTGATCATTTGCATAACTTATTTCGTACATTAAATTTTAGAATCTAAACTCAGAAACTGTTATAGTTACTTAGGTGTTTGATTAAGTCGCTATTTGACGTGCCTTAATCCACTCTCAATATCCATCGATTAACCGACAAGGTGAGTTTCATGAGCCCCTTACTTTATACTGGTTTAAAATCACTTTTGGGGTGGAGAACATTGCTACATTGTTAACAAGCCTGAACACAAGTGACATTTAACCGATTTACTATTTGGGTCTAAGTCACTATTCAACCCAACTTGCTATATTGCCCAATTTATCATGAGCTATCAATTTCTTGACCGGATGACCAGTTGAGGGAGAGCGAATGTTATGGATAGATCTATCGGGATTAACAATCCCTGTTTGTCTTGGACTGACATCAGTCAAGCAAACACAGTTTCATTTGAGTCATATATGGATGTTGTGGGTTGAACATCTGCACGGGCTTACCTATGATATAATATGTTACGCTTAGTCATAGCTTAGACAATAGTAATTACTTTTCATTGTGATATATAGGGATTGCTATATTCATGCTAAGTTATAAAATCTTGTGGTTCATCATTATTATCAAACAACGAAACCTATGAACTCACCAATTTTATGTAGCACTTTAGCAATGTTTTCCCTCAGGTGTCAATATTACAGATATATGGAGTCCTGCATTGGTATAAGGGCATGAGAGGTCTATCTCTATACCAAGATCAGAGCCACACCATAAAATTTACAATCCCAAATCCAGTCTTCCGCTGCAGTGAATTTGGGGGTGTGACAGATTGGTATCAGAGCCACTTGGTTATAGAGAATTAGCTTGCATTAGTAACTATAGACTATATCAGGCTCTTAAGGACATATCAGAATAGCACAAACGTATTACATTACGATTTTGGCTTCCTAAGTCAATAACTGTGTGGCACGATATCATTGAATAACTAAAGTACCACTTGTCCGTCATGGAAAGCATGACTACACAATATCATTCACCATCTTGGAATAACATATCTGATGGATTACATATTTATACCATCCTAGTGTAATGAAACTACCATGACTCTCACTGAATGATTTACCCTATAACCAATATTACACAACAAAGAGTCACTCACATATTATTATGGATTTTTTCAGTAATTACATCCTTACTATCTCATTAAACGAGAAATACCTACATAAACACTTCGGGTACCTTGCTAATCACCCACTCGTTACTTCACTACACAAGGACTCTTTGTAGCAACCATTGTAAAAATACCTATACTACTATCTACTATGTGGTATACCCTTAAAATTATTTCAATGTATATAAAAACCTACCAAAAACCATGTGCCGCTGGCATGCACCAATAATTGGTGAATGTCATATCATCGGGGAACGTGAACAACAAACTTATATTGAGAAGAAAATATAAAACACGCCCGGTAAAAGTAAGAGACAACAGTCGCAATTAGCAGTCACAAACTATGGGAAGACATAAAAGTTTACACCAGCCCTGAGTCGAGAATAATATGAACTCCACGGATATGCACCTACTGTCCGGAAGCCTACCACACTATCTGGTCACCAGCTTAGGTCTTAATTGCGAGTAAATTTCTCAAACAAACTAGAAACATACGAATGCCTAAACTCAACATTCCTTTATATATCCTTGAGACATAGTATGCATAATCCTTCAAAACATGCCATACACCTTACCTCGAAAATTAATAACACTCATAAGTTAATTTTTACTCAGATGTAGGATGTAAAAGGAAGAAACCCTATTTGGTCATATGCAGGGCATATTCGAAAAACGTCTCAATCACTTTCCAACAAACGTACCTGACAACTCCTCTGAATAGGAAGCATCCACGGGACATTCCATTCCAAGAAGAATTGACTCACCAACCTCTCAAGTAACCCAATTACCTGAGCTAGGGCTAACCTTGACCTCTGCTACAGGGCGTGAACACTCCCAAAAAATAAATAACCTCAGTGTTCATGCACTAAATATCACCAGCCCTGGCCTTCTTGAAAGAGAAGCAGATCACCATCATTCGCCATTCTTCCTAGACGCCATTACCTTCTCTGACGGTAACCCAGACATCTGAGACATCAAAACACAACCCATAATATGTAACCACCAGAACTAGAGGACTTGGAAGTATAGATTGAACAAGGCTTCATGCAGACACCAGAGGACAAAGTCTCCTGACACCGAATTGCAGGATTCTCTATCACGGCCAAGACTGAGATCGCAATATTGCAAGTTAAGGGTAGTTGGATTCGAGATCGCAGCTGCTGAGGATCATGACAATTCAGAAAATTCTACCTGCTAGGCCTGTAAGCAAAGACAACAAACTCGCTATATACCAATGGATCCCAGCTTGCAAGGAAATTAAATAAAAGACTTGTAACTTTGCTGTCATGAAATAATAAATGAAATAACAATTCAGCGCTAAAAAGTTTTTGGTACATTTACCCAGCATAAGGAAACCATAAAATTTGATAATTTTTTAGAACAAATACAAGCATCGAATGTGTCAAGGAAATAACACTGTCGAAATTTACTAGCGCAGTGCAAAACATGTATGCTCGTTGCCCAACAAATGAAGAGTACAATCATGTGCCCAGAAAATGGAAATAGAGAAGCTATTTCTGAGGAACACTATGAAGCTTAAAGATCATTTCAAAAGGGCCACACATAGTACTTCAGACAAGACACAGTAACCCCTACACAAAATCAAATTTATTTCCTCCACTATTCGACATTTTGTCAGTCCAAAATAATTTCTCTCATCAATAAACGCCTTTTCAATAAAATACTAAATACATCTGAAAGATTAGCAGGTAATGACTTCCAATCATACCAAGATGCAAGGAGGGGAACTTAGCAATATATGACTATAACGAGAAGGGTGAAACAATAAAATAAACAACGCGGAAGTATATTCAACCTGATCCATAATATTTTTGTTCACAATACAACAGGATACAAAATATAGGGAATACAACAAAAATGTAAAATGCTAAAACAACAGATACATCACCGTGTGAAAAGAAATACATCAGATAGATCAGCAAAATAAGCGATGTAATGATTATGATCATAACAGGAGTGAAAATCTTGGTTGGGAACCCTATGAGGATTGGTAATCAACAGTTTCGAGGAAAAGGAGGAGAAACGTGAAATTGTGAAGTGAGAAATAAATTGAGATGAGGAGGGAGTAAAGTGAAACTTATAAGAAAAGGGGGTGGCATAGTGGGTAAGAGTTGGGAGGATTATCGATTTAAAATATTTATGTCTAGCAAGATCGGTCACAACCAAACCCTAAACTTTCAACAAAAAGTAATTACTCGAAATAACTTATGCGCTGAGATAATAATTTTACGAACACATAGATAATACACGTCATCATACGAAACGATATACACGTAGTAAGATAAACACATAAGGTGAACATAAACTTTCAGAGGACCACAGGTGTGGTAGAAAGTAGCAAGGGAATAATAGACCACAAATCAACATATAACGTAACATCATTCATCAGGTGTTGGGAGACACAACAAATTGTATACCTCACGAGTCTCGGTACTGACTATGCTTACAATCACAAACAAATAACTAAAGGAAAAATGGGATGTCAATGTAAACCTAAGGTATACATAGCCTGATCAACTATGTATAAGTTAGGTCAACGTAGATATGCTCATAGATTCGATTAATAAAAAAATTTGAACCAATACCATTTTACTCAGTCATCACATTAAAGACAATAACGCAAGGAAATCTATAAGGACGGAGATTCATTAAATACATCGTGAGGATTAAATCCTACATAAACGGAGCAAAGATAAAGGTGAAACGTTTGATGATTCTTCCTGGAGGACTCAGCATAAGATTAATTAAAATACCCAAGAACTAAACGGCAATACAACATGCACACCTACGAATGAAAGCTACTTCTTCCAGAAACCTTCCATGCCAATCGCCACAATGATGAGTGGCACAATAAGCCCTAGTATTGCAACGATGTACTAGTGATCCTCTTCTTGTGGAACACTCGCCAAATAACAACCAACCACCACAACAAACACAACCGCAATTAAGGGAACAAGATACGACATTTTAATCCAAGGACGAATGGAAATTTAAGTGAGGAAGCTTATTTTGTTTTGACAAATTTGGGAAATTGACAAAGTATATATATAGAGTGGATGTAACGGCTCACCACATTTCTAGTCTTGAAGCCTCACTAATCCCAACGTCACTTTTTCTTAATCCACAAACGCAAATACGACAACTTGAATTCAGTACAACTGTTTTTGACTTAAAAGGGCGGCGACACCCCCATAAAAATTTAAATCTTATTTCAAACCCTTAAGGAAAAATCAGCCACCAACAAAATTTTGAATTGCTATTTAGTCTCATAAAATACTTACTTTGAGGAAAAAGTTACAAATTAATAACACTATCCCTAAACCACTTTATGATACTGTAGAAAGATAGTAATCATGTTCACTCAATTATTCAATTCAAAATTATAACGCAAACCCTTTAAAATACTATGTGGAGAC
Organism: Tanacetum coccineum; assembly: GCA_026074375.1. Classification (NCBI taxonomy): domain Eukaryota; kingdom Viridiplantae; phylum Streptophyta; class Magnoliopsida; order Asterales; family Asteraceae; genus Tanacetum; species Tanacetum coccineum. The sequence continues at coordinate 11,999 of BQNB010054217.1, read as the reverse complement.
AGTAGTAATAATCACTCAATTGTCCCATTCAAGATGTACTATGGCAAAGCAACAATCACGAAGCAAACATTTTTATGATACTAAAGAGATCAAATGCATTCGTTAGAACTTACTAGATTACTTACATAATAACCATTGGCTTGTAAAAGTGGAAATACAAGTACATAGTTAAGACCACAATGTTTTATTCAAAGTAGTACAACAAATGTGGTTACAACAATACTTAGACCATTAATCCGATGACTCACAATCTGAGTCGTACCTCACTACCCCAAATTCTAAAAAGAATGCATCATTCTCATGCTTGGTTCCTTATTCCTAATTTCTCCCTCTTTGCCCCTTTTTTTCATGCCTCTTCTTCCAACTTTTCTTTAGCTTCTTGCTCCATACGAAGTTGATGAAACTCTTTCTCGGTAAGAGGGCAATTAGTCGGTGATGACGAGCAACCTATACCTCTATGTGTACGGCCGGAATATTTTTCTTAGAACCAAGCCAACTTAGCATCCATACATAAAAAGATGCAACTTGCGCTCGTTTTCAGAACATTCTTTTAAAAGAGTGCAAATCAAGGCACGACTCTCTTGAGAAATGTCATTACATTTCTCATAGGTTTTTCTAAGATCGTCCCTAACAGCACATGAATCTTCAAACTGAAAAGCTAAATCCAAAAGCACAACCTGATGACCCTTATCTTCTTTAATTAACCTCTGCACCAAGGCTTCGATTTTAGAATCGATATGGGGAAGAGAGCATGCCATTCAAAATATCTTTGTAGTGGGATTAAGATTTGAAAATTTGAGAAGAGAAAAGTGGTATTTATAAGGCAAAGAGGGAGAAGGTAAATAATTTAAGGCCTTGTCATTTACTTCAACGGGCATATTTCAAACATTTTGTCACCTTGGCTCATCCTGATAGCGAGGTATTCAATTAGGAATACGTAAGAACCAATTTAAGAACAAATACCCTCACACCTTCGCAAATTCGCAATCTCCTACAACGTCTCGATTTCGTGGGCGAAATCTTCTAACCTGGGGAGGATGTGACACCCCGTAAGAAAAAAATTAGATTCTCCTTGCGTTAAGTAAAAGTCACGTACTGCAAATTTACAAGTTTACCGATAATTTTCCACGAGAAGTCATCTTATGGTCGTGAACGCATTATTTTTTCATAAAAAAAAATTAATTTGCATACAAATATCACCACTATTGCTCTTGTGTCTAAGAGGATATTTTAGAACTCGTAGCGATAAAGCAATATCTATTTTTTTAATTGTCAAACGAAGTCGGTTACTTAGATTATTATCATGAAACCATCTACGTTCAATAGCCATGTAAACCTTTAAAAGAATTCACAAGCAATATACACTTAAGAATGCATATAAACCAATATCAGATATATGCACATGAAAATACATAAAACCAACTCATAATGATGGCCAAACATCCATCATCGCAAATCCCCACACAATACCCTACTAGTTTTTTCATTTCTTTTCAAACCCCACAAGAAATGGGTACGTCTCATCACTTGGTACCCCTCTTTCATTCACATGTCAATACTGATCCAATTACCAAATAGTAATTTACCAAATAGTGCCACGATGACAAATAGTCTTATAAAAACACCATCATTATTAGATTCCTCAATAGTGAATGAAAATAATATCGACTTCCATGAAATTTGAAAAGTATCAAGAATGAGGAAACGGATACTAGTATAAATAGGATGTCATACACTTTTCACTTAACACAAATCATTCATAAGCACATAGTGAATAAGTAAGGTTCGATTTGGGTTTTCATCTCATTCCGTGAGCTTAAGACGTCGGGTTGCGAGGAGTGGAAACCAAGAGTGGTTCAAGCTTCTTATCATCATCAATTTCCCCTCAGTGACTAGCAAATTTGGACCTCGGTGAGTCATCCTCATAGTTTAAACGTTCATATGTCATTTACTATATAGTCTAACGAAAGCCTCGGCTTCGCATTACTTGTACACAACCTATAACCCAAACAAAGTTAATATACGTATGCATGTAAAGGTTTTGGTCGTGGCATGCATAACATAACAATACGAAGGTAACTAATAACGTATCATATGAACCAAGGAAATCCATGATAGATATTAATATTTGTGTAATATCGCACGTGGCTCACCAAGGACTAATGAACATTGGGGTTATAGGACTTCTTACATTTCGACCTCAACGCGTAATGTAAACATGACCTAGCTACACGAGATAAACCATGGCAAGTAATTTGCTCGCTATTGGTGCATCACGAACCCTAAATGAACCAAGCAAGGGTGTGCTCGGTGATTGGTACCAAAACCTTCTAAATGCCTGACCATTATAAGGCATACCTCACTGTATCGAATGCGACACGGTGGGTACTACCACTGATTGAAACCATATTTTGCAATAAGCTACTATCGCTGTTGTAGCCAAAGGGGCTGCGAAGAACACCACCATACCCCTAGTTTCGACCTTGTTCTATCCCGTGATTAACATTATAAGAATAAAACCATACGTGTCTAATGAAAAGCTAGTTATACATACTAGTGTATGCGAAGAAGGAAGAAGAAAACTAAATGGTAAATAATAAAGGTTGCGTGAGTGGGAAAAATTAGGCACCACAATAGTAGTTATCAAGCCCACTGTTGAGCTGCGATGAGAATTAGAAAATAGAAGAGAACCAAACGCAGCAGCTGCTGTTGAGTTACTCCACACACCGAACGTCCTTGGGTCTAGAAATGGAGTCTCTTATTGCTAACAGAATAAGATGTAAAACATGCAAAATAGGAAGAAAACTAATATATATACATATGGACTGATAACGTAAGAAACAAAAATCAAAACAGTGAGCATAAAAGCTCACTGTTGTTGCGTCAGGGGAGCAGCAAAAAGAGAAAGGGAATATGATGGACATGAATTATTATATGTACATGTAAAGGATAATATACAAAAGTACATGTATAGTCTGATGCAATTGACATAGAACCAATCAAGCTATTTTACAAAGTCTGAAAGATATATATAATTATATATATATAATATATATATATATATATATATATATATATTTGTGTAACTATGAGTTCGAGCTCAAAACGGGTTAACTAATTGATAACAAGTATAGTTATTTTAACAAGTATAATTATTTTAATGAGTATAAGTTAGAAACGATAATTTACGATGCTATAAAATTATTAACAATGGAAACGAAATTTTAAACCGGTAAGAGAGTTTACCCTTGCTCATAAATTTTAATTAACACTAAAAATAGTTTCAAAACTTATTGAGTTAAATCTTGATTTTTTTTAAAGCCATAGGACTTAAATCGTAAACCATGAAACATGAGAATATTAAAAATAAGTAAATAATTTTTATAAAAAATTATTGGACGTTCTCACAAGAACTGCAAGACGAAACGTAAGTGATGACTAAAGTAGGAAAAAGAGCGAGATAAACACATATATATGTAAACCAAATAATTGATAAATAATAGTTATATTTTAAAAACATAAATTGTCCTAACCCTGCAACCATGTGAATATAAGTTATAATACATAATTTTATCAAATTAGGTATAAATACATATGTGAGCATAATTGTATACCATCCCTAGAGCCAACGGTTTAATCAACACTTTGAAAACATAAAACGTTAACTCATAAACGACCATGCCTTTTGATCATTTGCATAACTTATTTTGTGCATTAAATTTTAGAATGTAAACTCAGAAACTGTTATAATTACTTAGGTGTTTGATTGAGTCGCTATTTGACATGCCTTAATCCACTCTCAATATCCATTGATTAACCGACAAGGTGAGTTTCATAGCCCCTACTTTACTGTTTTAAATCATCTTTTGGGGTGAGAACATTGCTTAATTTTTAACAGCTGAACACAAGTACATTTACTGATTTACTATTTGGGTCTAAGTCACTATTCAACCCAACTTGCTATATTGCCCAATTTATCATGAGCTGTCAATTTCTTGACCAGATGACCGGTTGAGGGAGCGCGAATGTTATGGATAGATCTATCGGGATTGACAATCCCTGTTTGTCTTGGACTGACATTAGTCAAGCAAACACAGTTTCATTTGAGTCATATACGAATGTTGCAGGTTGAACATCTGCACGGGCTTACCTATGATGATATATGTTAACGCTTTAGTGTCATGAGCTTAGACAATAGTAAATACTTTTCATTGTGATATATAGGATTGCTATATTTCATGCTATGGTTATAAATCTTGTGGTTCATCATTATTATCAAATAACGAAACCTATGAACTCACCAACTTTATGTTAACACTTTAGCAATGTTTTTCTCAGGTGTTCTATATTACATAATATATTGAGTCTGCATTGGTATATTGGCATGCAGAGGTCTATCTCTCATACCAAGTCCTCTTCACGCCATAAAGTCACTTGGTCATAGAGAACTAGGTTGCATTAGTAACTATAGACTATAACAGGCTCTTAAGGACATATCAGAATAGCGTACGTATTATCTATTACTATTTGCTTCCTAAGTCAATAACTATGTGGCACGATATCATTGAATAACTAAAGTACCACTTGTACGTCATGGAAAGCATGACTACACAATATCATTCACCATCTTGGAATAACATATCTGATGGATTACACATTTATACCATTCTAGTGCAATGAAACTACCATGACTCTCACTGAATGATTTACCCTATAACCAATATTACACAACAAAGAGTCACTCACATCGTAGAGGTATTCCTATCGATTCTATCAAGTGTGGTATTTGTGATACGGGGGCGGAAACGTCTAGTCATCTGTTCTTCTCTTGCTGTATGGTTCGTCAAACGGTTCGCTTGATATCTCGGTGGTGGGACATTTCTTATGCAGAGTTTGAGTCTTACGAGGATTGGTTGGCCTGGTTGGTGAATTTGCGTCTTCCGTCCAAGAATAAATTGATGTTGGAAGGAGTTTTTTACGTGATGCGGTCAGGTACCTGTGGTTCGTTCCGTACAAGATGATTTTGGGGAGCTTATGATCCCAGCGAAGGTGGTGTTTCATTTTTTTTTTTTGATGATATAGTGTCTAAGTCTTATTATTGGTGTCGATATAGATGTAAAACATCGTTTAGTTTGAACGATTGGCTTAAAAACCTATGTCTTATTTCTCTGTAACTTGCTAGCTTCTTGCTAGTGTCTTCTTAATAAAATTGCCGTTAAAAAAAATAAAATAAATATCAAGTTTATTTCATGATAATGTCATGACGGTGACAAATCTTAGGCTTAGACTATTTAATTTCTGGATATGGAAAACAAATATAAGTCTATAAAATGTCGGTTTGTGTTAATTTCATAGTCCTATTAAAATGCAATTCTATTGTTTTAGGATGGTAAGATAAAATTTTGACATTGTGTTTTGACCAAGCAAAATGGTTGATAGTTTGTCATCAAACAAATTATTTACTAAACACTGTTATATTCAATTAAATTACTTGTATCTGTTTGGTTAATCATCATAAGTTATCTGGGTCGATATAAAAAATACTATAAGAAGACGTCAACTTGTTGGATGATTTCATCATTGTTTACTAATTTGATTTGATTCAATAAATAATTGTGGCATCTTGATCTATGGCTAACTGATTTAACTAATAGATTGTGATCTAATTGGTCGTTTACTCTAAATGGTTTCAATTGAGCATTTGAAATGTGGAAACAACCTTAGAAGAAAATCTCATATATGTATTGTGCAAATATGGTTCAATTTTGTTTGTACCCTATAAGTGTTGAGACATAGCTTTTAATCTTGGATAAAAAACATATCATTTAGAGAACAATTTATATATACTTAACCAAAGTGTTATACGACGTCGTTCCTTTCTCTCAGTAAATCACTGTTCATTATTACTGTTCATCTTTCCCACTGTTGATGGCCTAATCTGCTCCACTTAGTCCAGCCCACATAACTGGCCTGCTGCCTCCTTCGTCTCCATTCTTCCCGATTCATCTACACACTTGCACAGTGTTTTGTTTGCCCAAGTGTTATTCATATACATGTATAAAATTTGTCTTTATGTATACTTAACCAAAGTGTTATACGACGTCGTTCCTTTCTCTCAGTAAATCACTGTTCATTATTATTGTTCATCTTCCCCACTGTTGATGGCCTAATCTGCTCCACTTAGTCCAGCCCACATAACTGGCCTGCTGCCTCCTTCGTCTCCATTCTTCCCGATTCATCTACACATTTGCACAGTGTTTTGTTTGCCCAAGTGTTATTCATATACATGTGTAAAATTTGTCTTTATGTATCGATATCTTTCCAGAAGCATCAAACACCATTATCACTGAATCTCCAGTGAGATCATTCGAGAAGCCTCGACCACCATCATCTTCTATCATATCACTATCTTCATTACATAAAATAAGAATAAACAACTTTCTGATGGCTGCCGGTGTAGTTGCTGGAGAAACAGCGGCTCAGGTGGATCTTTAGCTAAAAAAGGGGGAGTGAATTCCCAATGACTCAAACAAAGGTCGGATTAAAGGTTGAAATCAATGGTATGTTGTTTAATTTGTGTCTATTAATTCACAGTTTACATACGTTTTTTCCATCTTGGTTGGCACACTCTAATATAAATTAGAACCAAGGTTGGATATTGCGATTGAGATGATAGGTAATTTCGGGGATAAAATTCTTACGCTTGCCGTTGTAGATAATGGTCATGGGATGGGCCATGTTTTAAGCGTCGATAACATTGTTTATTTGCGTATTTATGGTTCGATGTTGGTTATAGATTGTCCATATGCATTCTCTACCGATGTCCGGATGTTGGTGCAGCTAGCACACTTGGATTGTGGTGGCAGCCATGGCGTATGTGTGCCTTTCAACTTTGCGAAAAGTGGAAGGATGGCAGAGAGCGAGAATCGCTCGACTCAGTAACCTCCACAAGCGCACACCGGTCATGGGTTAACACAAGCC